>JAQGCN010001116.1:0-11594 GCA_034699725.1 Friesea truncata | reverse complement strand
GTCGGTGTGCAGTGGCCACGGACCGAGTGGGTGAAAAATTTATGACGAACAGAACTATTCATTAATACTAGTTAAAATACTATATTGTAAACAATAACTTACAAATAAAGGAAATTATTGCTTGAATTTTTGTAACCATGTCACAGCTCATGATCAGATCACGCGAAAGATGATTTGTAGGAGCATATATTAATAGAGCATTGCCAAAAGGAAATAAGCCAGAATTTATACTAGAATTACTTTGAACTTTTTTAATAATGCCTTGAAAATTTGTTCTCATGCATAAATCCAAGGCTTTAAATGAACCAAATTTTTTTAATAATTCTAATCTGTTTTTGGCGTCAAGAGTTACATTTTTGTGGAATTGTATAATGTCCTTATCACATAATTTACTGTAGTTTGGTATTTCATGAAAATTTCGCGATTTAATTTCTTTAACTAAATCAACATAATGCGGTATTTTATAATTGTGAATATTACAGAGCTCATATGCGAAGTTTGTATCTTCTAGAAAACATGCATATTGATATATTCCTTTCATTCGTGTGAAAGTTACGTCCACATACAATGACTTTGGATAAATTGCTCTAAGTGCTGAATCCCATTTTTGATAAAATTCTTTGGATGCAATATATGTAAATTCTGTCACGTGAGACACATCATTCCATTTTGCTTGTATTGGAATAGGTGATATTAATTCAGTAACAAAAACTCCTTTATAAGCATTTACGAGTGTTATAACGCATAATAGCCATGCTCCATTTATCATTGATACCTTTGAGGAAAATATTCTAAGAACGTTGGGACTAAAATCAAAAGAAGTGCGTATATAATATTCCAGTAAGTTAAAATAGGTAATACATCGTTGTGAAATTTCATTCGAAGGTATCACATAATTAACTTGATTAAAAATTAAAATTGAAACAGGTAATATAAAAGTTATAACAACAAAGAAAATAATCCAAATGGTTAAGTCGAATGGTTGGAGATAAAAATTAAATGAGATTTTAGCACTAACACCATCGCATGTTACAAAGTTAAAGTATGAATTCCCTACAATTGTTAGGTAAAATTTCTCTTCCTTTAAATTAATTTGTCCGTACGAATTTCCCCAGTTAACTAACATAATTCCATGTAATTCCTTGTTTAAATAATAATAGACAGTGTTTGAATGCACAACTGTATTTAACCGAACAAGACTCTGTGTCTGTTGCAAACAAAGAAGTTCAAGTATAAGTTTCCAATTCGCCCTCTTTTCAATTTTAAATGGAGTTCCAAGCATTTTTGAAACGACATGATTCATTGCATGACTTGCATTTGGTTCAATTTTTATCGATTCAGAAGATCCAGACCAATTTTGAAATTGAGTTTTTAGTTGTATTCTCCAACTATATTCACTGCTTAAATTTGCATGTTTAGTTTGACATCTACTCACCTTGTAACAATGTAAAATTAGTATGTTATATAATTTATCTTCACTTATTTTATACATGACTATTTTTATATTAACGGTTTCCATGGCCATGGTCATTTTGTTGTATAACAATTTTTCTGGAGTTTCGAGAAATAGATGACCGGTTACATTTTCATAATTAGTAAATTTATTTCCGAATATATTAGGTAAGCATTTGTAAAACGTGGGGCTGTAATAATATTTTTCATATTTTAGAATGGAAATAAAAGTGTTATAGCAGAAATTTAAATATTTAAGAAAAATTGGTGGTAAATATTTGACAATATAAGAATAATTTGGCACAGCATAGCTAGGAGTGGAGACAATGCTACTTAAGACCAACTTTTTGTGGTTAAATATAATAGCTGTTGTTGAATAGATGATGTTGAAGCAATCTTCATACTCGTCAACGATGGAACTGAAGCTCTTTAATTCGGATGTTGAAATCACAGTAATCGTTAGAACAAAAAATAATTTCATGAGTTTCATTTTAAGTAAAATGTTATACTAATTCTGTAGTTATAAAATTCTCGATTAAAACGATTTATTTAGCAATGTCATAAATATGTATATTGTGACTTGGAACTTAGAATCGTTTTACTTACTTAATCAATCTTTCGACTTATCTTATTATTAAATTTAATGATTTACTTATGTTAATTTGTATGAAATAACAAAAAAAACTTGATACAAAAAACAACGACTCTTGTATCGAAAGCTATGAACCAAAATAAAAAAAGTATAATATGAATTTACGAAGAAAGGTCTCAAGTGATTAGCTATGTAAATTGGTGTTTATTAGCAAAACAAAAGTATTTTCTCCAAGCTATAATGGAAAATATCACGCAATATTTTTAGAAAATTGGAGAACAATGAATTGTTTAATCACTTAATGATAGCCTTTAAGACTACTGCGCTTAAGGCCCAATAACTTTCTATCGGGACGGAATTTCAAAACCTTATTGAACAACCCCAGTAGCCCGACTTCAGGCTTAAACACAAATTCCACGATGTTTTTTCTCAAAAATAATGATATGTTATAATGTGGATTTTTAAAAAAATTCATAAAAGCTTAGGATTTTTTTTCTAGCTGCTTAACACCCGCTTGACCGATTTGGCCCGAAATCAATAGGCTTCCTTACTCTTGCCCCGCTTGAGATTCATGCTAAGTTTGATCAAAGTCTGTCCACCCGTTTTTAAGTAATCATGTACACGGTTAGACAGACAGGCAAATGATTCTGTAAGCTGGATTCGGACTAAAACTGCTCGCTGTCTTTGCAATTTCCTCCTGTTGTAACGGTAAGGAGAAAACTGTGGTTCAATAAGAGAAAAAAGTTGCGGTTTATTTTTTGCAAGGAAGGAGTAGTGTAGGAAAAGAATTCGGAGTTTTGTATCAGAGAACCACAAATAAAGGATAGAAGAGTAAGGTCAGTCAGTCTTTGTTTAGATTTTGATATAATAAAAGGATCCTTGTTATTCTTCTGTCTTCAAAAGTAGAAAAAAGCATCCTCGTAATAAATGACAGACGGAAAACCGGATTCGGATCGACACGAGAACTTTGTGAGTCACCAACCTATGAAATCTGGAAACAATTCAAAATAATTACCATACATATATTTTGAATTGATAAAATAAATACACTTGAAGTTTATTATGTATTATAGAATTAACACTCCTGGATAAGGTAAAACACAAATTATTTTTAATAAAGATATAGGAAAAATTGGGGTCATCAATATTATATTCAACTTGGATGAGTTATCCATCATTTTAATTGAAAGATAAAAAGATTATTTAATCTTATTGTAATATGTACTGTGTAAACAATTTCTTTAACAAACATTTTCAAAAGATCGATTTAGTTTTGCCAATTAAGCAAATTTTCTTAAGCTTTGAAAATATTTACATTCCAAAGTCTGAGATTTTATTAATGTCTATACTGTTGTATAATATACAAATAACAGTTAAACTAAATATCGCTGACTCATATCAATTGTTATAGATTGTCATAAAAATTTTAATTGCTGCTTATATACGTATCAGAAAAAAGATCGAATTATTATTAACATAAACCGGAATTTCTTAGGAAATGTCAATCATAAACTAAATATAATTTTAGATCAAGGTTAAGCATTTTGCATTAAACTTCCTTTTTTCCTTTAAAATAACTTACTAATGAAACAAATGCAACAAATACAAATTTTCGCTATTAAATACTTTTCAGAATGAATGGAAAACTTAGGGATTATATTATATTATTTATTATGATTATGGTGTATACTTTTTGAAAAATGAGAATATGCCAAAATTGATTGTTGTTATTGGAGGGGAAAGAATTTATTTTATTATGCATTACGTAATCTTGCACTATTTTCATTACGCAATATTATATTTTTCTATTCAATATATATTCCCCCTACCACATTTTTCGGAGGGAGAGTTTTGTATTTAGCAATATAACTTATACAGAAACATGTCATTTTTCTCCCTAGGGAACAACGCAGTCACATATGAAAATTTTAATGAAAATATCGCTTTTAATTACAACATTTTACAGATTTTTAGTTAACTTGAATTGAACCAGAGGGATAAAAAAAATTGATATAAAAATCCATTGGTTTTATAATACTTATGTATAATTTTTTAAAGTTTTTAAAAATAATTAAAAAAGTTGTACAAAATTTTTATCTTAGCATCATTGAGTTGATAGTTAGTAAATGATAGTAAAAATGTTTATTGCAAATTATTGGTTATTGCATTTTATAATAATGGTAGGTTAGCTTTGGTATAATTGCTTCTTTCCTTTTTTCTTTTCTCAAAGTCCAATTATAAGAATTGGTTTCTGCAATTCTTTTACAAAAGAGGAATTTCTTTTGCATGTCATGATTTCCTTTGTAAAAATATAAACCCCCAAGGCTCAAATCAAAAAATCATAAAACCACATTCAACATCCTTACATCATCAAGACTTTAAATTACTCCAGTAAACATTTATCATTCATCATAGAATTTAATTTTCTATTTACAGGAAACTTGAAGTTTTACTCCAAGAACCTAAAAAATGGATCCTCCGAAAATACCTGCTTCACCGCAAGTAACGCCAAAAACGGGGCGGAGAGAAAGTATTGTAAGAAAATATTTTTTATTAAAAATCAATCAAGGATTTTATAACAGAAAGAATTTAAGTAGACAAACATTTTCAAAAAAATCCATCATAATAGTATGTAAACTAACAGATGCAAGATAAGTTTTGTATTTGCTTAAAGAATTATTGATGAGTTGGAGAAAGTAATTTCAAGAAGTAATAAAGCTTGAATTTTTTTTTGTCAATAAAAATTGCGGTTGATATCGTCATCGTCTTGCAGTTATGAGTAATAAATAACTTTAATGTTATGCAGGTGCCAGATGACCCTGAGCGTACATTGAGTTGTCTAGAAGAAATGTTAGGTGAACTGAGTACGCAGAATCCAGACGCTAGACACCGGACCAATGAATCAGAAAAACAAGCGCAGAAATTCGATATGACGTTTATGGATTTTCAACATGAAGGAACACCAACAGAACTTCGATGTTTTGATGAAAGAGATTTTCAATGTATGTCATCTAATTACAAATAATTTGCTGAATTTTTAAAAAAATTATTAAAAATATTCATGTTAAATTAATTAAGCTCATCGACGGGAAGATTTCCCTCAAACACATCAACCCCTCCGTCCAATTCTCCAACGGGCTTCCGTTAGAAATAAAAAATTGAGTATAATTCATTCCGTGCCAGTAGCGATAGATGATGGTCAAAATACTGCCCAAAATATGTAAAAATACTCATAAACATTTTTATATTATAGACACAGGTAAGAAGTTTGCAAATTTGAATTTTATAAATAGGCCAACTTCAGCTTCTGAAACGATTCCATCCGACTATCAAGATTTAATAGATACTGGATTGAAGAAAGTTCAATTCGAAGTAGGTGGTACACCATTTAGCATGGAATCACCAGGAATGGACAAGAAAACATTTAGGTAATTCCTTCGTACAAATCAAAGATATACTAGACTGGACTGAGCTTTTGTAATTTTTTGAATTGGTTTAACAAAATCTAACACTGAAATTTTTATTAGAGAGCCAGTAGTTGAAGATCCTGGTGAAAGAATTCGAAGAGGCGATTTAAGGGATCCTGCTGAAATTCCGCTTATTCCAACTGAAACTGAAACTGATCCAGATTTGCGAGATGTTGATAAGGACGAACTTAGCAGTATGTTAACAGTCTAATACTGTGTTAATTTGATTCATCTATCGTTAACTTTAGGTCATCGTTTTGACAACTCCAAGGGATTTCGTCGTCACAAACACGCAGCTAAGGGAGGACCTGGTCTTGATGAAGAAATTTTAGTGCCTTTAAAATCTAGTAAATATGATCATCAACCACATGAAGTAAGCCAAAATAATTGTTTTTTTTCAACTTCTAAATCTAAATATTCTAAAGTTGATTGTTTAAAAAAATTATTATAATTTCAAGATATTTGTTGAATTGGATATATTGAGTGGTTTTGGTGAAAAAAGAGAATGGAAAGAAGCTGCTCGTTGGATTAAATACGAGGAAGATTTGGAAGAAGGAGCAGATAGATGGGGAAAACCACACGTTGCATCGCTTAGTTTTCATTCGCTTATTAATTTAAGAAGGTTGCTTGAAACTGGTAATTGCACTTGATAATATTTTCCAATAACAGAAATAACGGTTTCATTTATTTATTTTAGGGGTCGTCCTATTGGATTTAGAAGAGCGTGATTTACCTGGTGTTGCATATCGTGTCGTTGACCAAATGGGTATTAACGAATTAATTTTAAATGAAGAAAAAGGATTAGTCCTTAGAAGTCTACTGTTGAAACATAAACACGTTAATGAAAGTGGAAGAGTATGGAATCTTGCACTCAAAAGATCGCCTGGAAGCAATTCCAGTCTGCAGGTTTGTGAATTATAATTTTAGAATTGTTGCTTACAAATATTAAATTTCAATTTACTATTTTAATTGCAGACTGTATTCGACGATAGAAGTCAACGTAAGGGTCTGACAACTGTACAGTCAGCCGAAGGTGGTATAGCTCAACAGAATAGAAGTTTTAGAAAAGCACCGGGTTCAGGACTAATGCATCAAAATTCTTTACCAGCCCGTATGTACAGTCAAGTACCAAGTGGACGGGATAAAGAATCAGGATCTCTTAAACGAAGAAATTCAGGATCTAGCACACATTCCCATCTTGAGGTTTACTTCATAGATTTTAAAATTGCAACTTCAAACTGATTTAAGATTTTCAATTAATTAGTTGGACATGACCAAAATAACTCCAGGATTATCACAGGAAGATTTAAAATGGATAGAGAAAGAATCAACCTTGATGAGACAGATACCAAGTAATTCAGAAGCTACAATCGTACTCGTTGGAAATGATGAGTCTCTTCGTGGGATTACGATAGCTTTTGTTCGATTGGCTGAGAGTGTATATATGCCTAATATAACTGAAGTAAGTTTAATAATTATAAATTCAACCATCTTAATATTTTCAATATGGAATGTTCCATTTCACTTACACAGGTTCCTATTCCTGTTCGTTTTTTGTTTATATTAATGGGTCCAACAACATCCGATTTGGATTATAAAGAAGTAGGGAGATCCATTTCGACGCTTATGTCAAATCATGTAATTTTGAATATAAATATTTAAATTCATAGTAAATATAATTGAAAATACTTTTGTTTCATTAGCAATTTCATTCGATAGCTTATCAAGCTGAAGATCGCAGAGATTTATTGAAAGGAATCAACGATTTCTTAGATTCTTGTATCGTTCTACCACATGGAGATTGGGATCTTGATTTAATCCCAGTCCAAGACTTGAAAGAAAAGAATAGAGCAACAAAACGCAGAAAACTTCAATCAATTAAACGACAGATTTCATCAGAGCAACCTCCGTTACAACCACCACGACCTCCACATAAAAATCCATTCAAACGAACAAGAAAATTATTCGGTGGTCTTGTGAACGATTTAAAGAATAGATACAGATTGTATCTTTCAGATATTATTGACGGGTTAAACTTTCAATGCATTGCAACTATAATATTCTTATATTTTGCATGTATCTCTGGAGCTATTGCATTTGGAGATTTATTAAGTAAAAATCAAATTATATAACTACTAAAATTACAATTTTAATTTTGTATATTATCATCATTTTCAGAAATCAAGACACACGACTATATCGGTATCCCAGAGTCACTCCTTGGTACATCCATTGGTGGTATCATGTATTCATTGCTCTCTGCTCAACCACTCGTTGTCGTTGGTTCTACAGGACCTACACTTGTATTTGATGACAGTCTTTTTAAAGTTTGTAAACTTTTATACATTATATACTGAAAAGTATACCAATAATTTTTCAAATTAGTTTTGCAGGGGTAATGGAATTGACGGTCGTGAGATCTTAGCAATAAGAAGTTGGATTGGATTTTGGTTGTCTGTGATTGGTTTCATTGTTGCGTGTTTTGAAGGAAGTGTATGTGTTAGATTTTTTACAAGATTTACACAAGAAGTAATGTCCGTTCTTATTTCTTTCGTGTTTATTTACGAAAGTTTCCTAAGTTTAATTAAGGTGATTTAAAAATTTAAATAACGTTTTACAGTTACAAATACTAATGATTCATTCTTAGATTTATCGTGAGCATCCTCTACTGCCAGCTTACAAGTAAGTGATTACAAGTTTTTAATACAGGAATGCATGATTTTTAAAAATGTGTGTATTTCAAAGCTTAAATTTTCTATCAAATTTTACAGTTCTACAATATCTAATTCTGAGCCTGATAGTGATGGAATTTTCGAAGATCCAACTCCAAATATTGCTTTATTTTCAACAATTCTAATGTTGGGTACATTCTACATTGCAAATTTCTTTCGACAGTTCAAGAATGGTGTATATCTTACAAAAGCTGTAAGTTACGTGCTACACTTTTGCATAAAGGGAATTCAATTCTGTTTTGATCTTTAGATGAGAAAGGCATTGGGTAATTTTGGAGTATTGATTGCAATCGTCGTAATGTCATTAATCGATGGATTTATCCTCCATCCTGATACTCATAAATTAAGTATACCAGATATTTCAGATGGATTGAAAAATACGGATCCAAGCAAAAGAAAATGGTTCGTTGATCCACTTCAACTTCCCATCTTGTGGATATACGCAAGCGCTATTCCAGCATTCCTCCTTTACATTCTTATATTCCTTGAAAATTCAATAGCTGGGTATAATCTCATTCTTCTATCAATATATAATTTAACATTATGGTTTAATGCAATATTTTAGATTAATTGTTGGAAAACGAGAGTTGAGACTTATTAAAGGATCTGGATTTCATTTGGATGTTATGGTTCTGTGTTTAATTAATACAGTCATGGGAATTTGGGGATTACCTTGGGTATCATCAGCTATTGTTAGAGCTGTATCTCATGTTGTTGCACTTACAGTCTATTCAACTAATAATCCACCTGGAGAAAAACCAATAATAATTGGAGTTAAAGGTAAGCACAACTTTTAAGTGAATCTTACAACTAAAGCTTATTTTTTATATTTCAGAGCAGCGAGTAACTACATTAGTTGTTAGTGTACTTTTAGGATTGTCCGTCCTCATGGGACCACTCCTTGAGTATATACCAATGCCAGTACTTTTTGGTGTATTTTTGTATATGGGAATATCATCAATGGCTGGTATTCAGTTCCTACAGAGGGTTAAGTTAGTTTTTAAACAAGCAGAAAATTATCCAGAGGTACCTTACGTACGAAAAGTAAGCATGAAAGAACCTAAAAATATACACTATAAAATTTACGTTATATTGTCACATTTCGTATAACTTTAGGTGCGTAAATGGAAAATGCACATTTACACATTGATTCAGTGTATATTCCTAATATGCCTGTGGGCAATTAAAGAATCTCCAGCAGCATTATGCCTGCCTTTTGCAATTATTCTTCTAATTCCAACAAGATACTTTTTACTTCCAAGATTTTTCAATCTGAAAGAACTCAAGGCTGTATGTTATGAATGTTTGCATATTAAAAATTAAGAGAGGATTCATAATAATATTTATGTTGTAAATAGTTGGATTCAAAAGGTGGTGATGATGAAGAAGAAAAGAAAGAAAACTCACAAGAAGAAACTACTGAAATTGTTTTAAACGAAAAAGAGAAAATGAAACAAAATGGGACAACAACTGCCAATGGGATTTCTGAAGATTTGAGCGATTTAAGAATAGGACAAAATTCTACGAATGAAAATTCAGATCAAAGAAGTTTTAGAAGTATTTAAAATTATTTTGGATATTATAAAAAAAACTATAAATTAAATTAAACAATTTTATACAAAAACTGCTAAAACTTTTCTCTCTTTGGGCTAAATTTTAAAATTTGAGCGGGAAATTTTTGGTTTGAATTTACTAGAAAACTTGAGAAATTGCATCATTCATTTCCATTAATTACATCATCAATCCATTGAAATTAAGTAAATCTTACCTAACCGCCGAGAAGTCCAAACCGGTTTTCTCAAGGTCATGTAACGGAGACGGGCATATTTTTAAAGAAACCAGGTAAATACTGTTCTAAGGTCGTTGGACAACTTCTGACAGCATAAAATGAAACCTTAGATCAAGACCATTCGTTTAAGGGGTCAAAGGTCCAATTCTGTTCCGGGGAACAGTGAATAAAATGAACTTGAAAATTTTTTACTTCAAGGTCACCCACGTTTGTCCTCATAACTTGACTTTAAAGGTCGTTGGACAACTTCTGACAGCATAAAATGAAACCTTAGGTCAAGACCATTCGTTTAAGGGGTCAAAGGTCTAATTCTGTTCCGGGGAACAGTGTAAAAAATGGACTTGTAAATTTTTTTCACTCCTAATCGCTCAGGTTTGACCTCATAACCTGGCTTTAAAGGTCGTTGGACAAAAACTGAGACCTGATTATGAAACCTTAGGTCAAGACCATTCGTTTAAGGGGTCAATGGTCCAATTCTGTTCCGGGGAACAGTGCAAAAAATGGACTTGAAAATTTTTTACTTCAAGGTCACCCACGTTTGTCCTCACAACTTGACTTTAAAGGTCGTTGGACAACTTCTGACAGCATAAAATGAAACCTTAGGTCAAAACCATTCGTTTAGGGGGTCAAAGGTCCAATTCTGTTCCGGGGAACAGTGTAAAAAATGGACTTCCGCAAAATAACATTTCCGCAAAATGCCCTTCATTAGCCGTAGCCCCCTCCCCAGAGAAATCTCTGGGGCGAGAAATGAATAATTTATGAAAAATACAATCGAAGCATCTAAGTTTTATTTCAATAAGTCATTAAATTTTGAAAAGCTAAAATCAGAGTTAACACGAGAAAAAGAGTAAACTAGTATTCAATAATTTATCCAGTTCTGTTAAATGCTCTCTGCAAAGGAATCAATCTAAACACACGGCTAAGGAGCATTGACTCGCAAACAGCCATCACAACAAACAGCTGAAGTTGACTTACACTAAAAAAAACTTTATTTGAGCTATTTCAAGCTGCTAATCTAATACAATTAAATCATTTCCTAAAATCTACTACAAAGCTAAGTACATAAGCAAAATGAATGCACTTTCTATGTATCGGTTGTATCGCTGTACATTTTCTTCAATTCCTCTAATTTGGACTCTGCTCTTCGGAGTAAAGATGCTTTGTAATTTCTTTTGCTGTTTGCTAGAAATTATTATTATGAAATGTTTTATTAGTAATGAAATCTTATAATAAGTAATTATTTCTATTACGATTTCTGTAAAATCTTTAACCGCTGCAGAGTAGGAAACTGAATTTATGCAGCCATGCAATAAAGGGAAAATTGCAAAATCTGCAATGGTTGATTTAAAAGTACAGAAGGCGCCAATGTCCTCGCTGGTGAAATCCTGGCTCCAAATCTCCATTTCTTCACGAATAACTTCTTTCTGGTCGTCTATTAACAGGATTTCTCTACATTAAAATGCGCACATATCTATGTATGTATGTTTTTAAGGAGGGAGCTTACGCTCACGCCAACCAGGCCACTCATTCGGGCCCATTTTGGTCTCTCCTTTAAAGCTTAG
>JAQGCN010001115.1:0-11594 GCA_034699725.1 Friesea truncata | reverse complement strand
ACTATTGCAAAATATAAGTAAATAGTAATTATTCTAATAATGCTACTCCAACTTATGTTAAGTTAGGAGTGCGATGGACATAGTCCACACCGCACTTCAATCAAACTGGATTTAACAAGTAAAGCTCAGGTAAGAGTCAAATTGGATTGTATGGAATCTGGAATGGAATGAAAACTCAAATTGAATATCACACTTTCGGCTTCGGGTAACATACTAAAAATATTTTCTAAACTTTTCCTTTAAGAATATAAAGAAAAAGAACTGCTGAACGTAACGATTATATTAATTTATTGCAATCAAATGTGAGTATCTTATATCTTTGAAAAATATTGCAAAATATAAGTAAATAGCAATCATCTTAATAATAACTACTCCAACTTAAAGTTAAGTTAGGAGTGCCAGTGCGATGGGCTGAGTCCCACCGCACTTCAATCAAACTGGACTAACATATAAGTAAAGCTCGGGTAAGCGTTAAATTGGATTGTGTGGAATCTGGAATGGAATAAAACCTCAAAATGTAACACATTCGGGTAACATATACTAAAAATATTTTCTACACTTTCCCTTTAAGAATATGAAGAACTGCTGAACGTAACGATTATATTAATTTATTGCAATCAAATGTGAGTATCCTATATCAAATTTAAACAATGGGTGAGAACGAGTAAGTTCAACCAAGAAGGTCAATTTTCAAGAATTGTCAATTAGGTCTACTATAATAAAATACAAGATTGAAGATGAATTTTCTCAATATTTTCCCTCAATCTTGTAGTTCTGTAATCTGAACAGCTTCAGGTGATTTGCTGTTTACTTTGGGCTTCTTATTTTTGAAGGAGATAAAGTTAATTTGCCCTAAAAAAGGTGAATTGTGCCTAAACTTTTGCCCTAACTTAACATGTGTTCTTATGACTGTTAGGTAAAAAAGGTTAGGATAAAAAAAAAGAATAAAGGAGAGGAAATCATTGATTTAGCTTAGCTCTATCAACGGAGGCAAGGATGGAAAGGCCAGGAATCTCTGACCTTGATTTCGACTTTTTCTGCTACAGGCAGACTATAGTGATTGGAGTGTTTTATAGGAGTGTCCACGTTGTCTCCCAATCACACTTAAGTGGTTTTCCAATCAACCATGTCTGCTGCTACGCATACTAGGTTTATTCTCAAGGAGAGAACGACAACACACCAATTCTGGCAGAGCTCGAAGGAAAAACCCTCAGAGTAATCACCACATTCTCTAAGTCTGATAGGCTAATCACGCAGATACGGCCACGGAGAAATTTCTCCTTTTTATCAACTCATAGAGCCAAGGTGATCCCATTGGGACTGAAAAACCTTTCGAGTGTGTTTCATACATACCAGTGCACGTTTTACCGTGCTCAAGGACGCACACCAGTCAAAGACTTAGTAATGCTGGCGCACTGCCTAACTCGAATGACAGAATGGAAAATCTGCCACCGAGTTATCCTAGCTGGATAGTAAAAAAGTTTAGGCGGAATTCACTTTTTGTTAGGGCAAATTAATTCATACCCTAATTTTGGGTTCTTCTCTTACTCTCCATGTTAAGAGACGAACCAAACCCTTAATCAGGGAGGACGCAAGTAGAATCGAGTGAGTTGTCGAATAAAGCTTGGAACACATTTGACGTTGAAGGTCTTCCCAAGTCGCTTAACGAAAACCTAACTAAACGTCTTGTTGTTATCCGGCTTGCTAGTGGGAGGTGGGGAGGCGGGGTTTTCTGAATTTTTTTTTTCTGAGTTGACAATATTTTTAAACATTTTTCGACAGAAAATAACAATTAAAAACTCACTGCATCTCCAGATTAGTTGGTCTACACGCAAAAATTACCAAAATTTAAGGTCAAAGTTGACCGTAATGTTAATTTCCATAAGAGAAAAAAAGAGTGTAGGTCTTCTCTTTTCTGTGGATGACGTCACTACTAGCAAGCCGGATAAACAGAATTCTTGGAGCTTACCACCAATTTCTTGAATTCATCTTCCTCACCGAGTAATTCTGCTATAAAATCAGATTTGAGAATTCTACATTCACAAAGCAAAGTTGGGACTTTGCTTTTTAAAAGATGGGATTTTTATTTCTTCCTTGGTAGATTTTGAATCACCAAACTCAGCAACAATTGCTTTATCCATTATTCTTAGAGTGATGTTAATTAAAGCAAACCGTTTAAGACGACAGCAAATGAACTGAGTGCGCTACAAGGAAGACTATTCTTTTTTTTCCAGCAATACGTAGTAAGCTTTGCAGATATTAGTTTGCATAATAAAAACTTCATAATAAAAACTAAACTAAAAACTAAACTAAACACTTTTATAGTTTTTTAAATTATACTACTACTAGATACATACGTTTGTATTCTTTTACTTTGTTACCATCCTTGTCTTCTTCCAATTTGTAGTCATAGTTATTTGATTCATTCTCAACATTGTCTATATTTATAAGATCGATGTCGTCGACTGAAATTGACGATGTTGGCTCTTTCATTTCAATATTTTCAGATAAAGTTTGATCTAATTCTTCTTCAGATGTGTAGGATTGGTCCATTGAGGTACATGCAATCGCTGACATGGCCTCGTTTGAAAGACCAGATTGTTGATTAGAACCTAACAAATGCCTAGATTAAAATTAAGTCGAATTAGATTTCTTCTTTTTCTTCTTAAGCTTTTCTAGGTTGAGCAGACTGGTCCCATGTTGAATGCAGAAGATGGCAGCAGCAAAGATGGTGGTGACGGATTTGATTTAGATATAAGAGATAATAGTGCTTCGTCTGCTGAAATTTCTTCTCCACCTTCTTCTGCTGTGATTATTGGAGGCGTTTGGCATTCAATTCGCTTCATTAACTTCGTTAAGTTTCCCCCTTGTGTAATTACGGATGTCCAGTCACGTCGTTTTGACGTTGCGACTAAAGTTGACGTTGGAGGGGAGAGGTGATGAGAATGCCCATTTCAGAGGTCTCATTGGTTGTGTAAGCTCTTCTTCTTTATGGTCTGTTGGTGGAGGTACCGTTGAACTTGCTGGTGGTCTTGGATTTTTCGGATTTGTAGGCACTTTGGACTCCGTTTTTCTCATCGTTAGTTTTTCTGATTTTGCTTTCGTCTTCTCTTTTTGAGGTTTTGACAACTGTTGATGTTGCAGCTACAGTATACAACGTCATCAACACTTGCATTGCATACTCTTAATTTCATCCTCTTTTCTTCAATTGTCTTCAGAGCCTACATTTATTACGTATACTTTCATTAATTAAGGTAATTAATTAGTTCATTAATTAAACTAATTCGTCAATTTATTATAATTTACCTGTTCCAACAATGATCCCCCATCTTTATCCTTTTCTTCTTCTTTTTGCTTTTTTCTTAGCTTCTTTTTCTCGCCGTTTTCTTTTCTCCGTATCACTAAAACAATATGATAATAATTATAATAGTAATACTTTGCTGTAATAGCTTTAAAACATTTACTCATCCTCGTTTATGTTCTATGACACGGTCAACTTGAATGCCTATGGACTTTACATTGACACAATATTTGTGAAATCATTGAATTTGGCTGTTATCTCACACATTATCCAGTCGTTGAACTTTGGTTCCGTTGGAAGGCTTTCTTGCGTTTGTTCGAAGTAGCGTTTATACCTACAGTACACCTTCTGGATGAATTCTCTTCTGTAGTCTACCCATTTCATTTTAAAGATGTAGTCTGTCACAGCTTCTAGCATTCATTCCAAATCTTCATCAGATTTATTGTTAAGTGGTTCAGTTTCTGAAGGCCAGGTAATTCCAATAATCTACAGGCTTCCGCAATTATGTATGAGTTTGAAGTGAATTTTAGCAGACTTCGTGCTGGATTAGCACAAACTGCTACTTTTGATTTAACGTTGACGAATCAAAACCTTCTTCTCATAAAGGGCATCGTTCCTATTCCTGATGTTAGGTTTGGACTTTTAAAAAATTGTAAGTAATTCTTATTCAGAAGCACACATTGCATATGCCCTTTGGCCCGGTAAAATGTTCTGGATTTCTTCGGCCGTGTGAAGTCATCCGAAAGCCATCCGAAAAAATTTTTCGGATGGAATCCACGCAACCCACGCATTACACCCCAATGCTAATTCTTGCAAATAAATACAAATTATTGAAAATTAAAATATTTTAACACAAATATGTCTTGGTTTTATTTATTTACTCTAAATGAAAATGTAAAAATCATAAATTCCACGTACGCAGCGCCGTCCCACGTATTCAGCCAGGGTACCACTACACAGGATACTATTCTACGCATCAATACAAGCTTTTTTCATGTTGTACATTTTAATGTACAACATGTACTTTTTGTGTTACATACATTTTAATTTTGGAAAAAAAAGTTACCCTGTAACGTATGCAGCGCTGTCCCACGTTGTGAGCCAGAGTACCACTATACAACGTACTATTCTACCCATCAATACAAGCTTTTTTCATGTTTTACATTTTAATGTACAACATGTACTTTTTGTGTTACATACATTTTAATTTTGGGAAAAAAAGTGTAACGTATGCAGCGCTGTCCCACATTGTGAGCCAGGGTACCACTATACAACATACTATTCTACCCATTTATGCTTCTGCTTACTCTTTGCTTTTCTTTTGTCCACCCTTTATTTATATGTTGGTTCTCATTACCGGTAGTTTAATTTTCTGAACTCGTGTTGAATTGTGAAGTTTCGGTGCACTTTGATTTGAACATTATTTAAAAACTATCCTTATCTGAGAATAAAAATAGATGATACTTGTTGGCATTGTCATACGAACTTAAAGAAAGGTGACAGCCGCTCGTTAATCGCCAATTTGCGAGCACCTTCAACAGGAAAAGTCGTATCTGCTTTGAACTTCATTTATGGATGTGACCTCCCTGAAGATAAAACCGTAATCTCAATGAATTGCAAAATGTGCAGATCTTGCTACACAAAATTATCAACTTTAGAGAAGGTGTACACTGAATTTCTTGGAAATGGTGAATGGAAGAAAGACTTACAGAAAAAAATTCCAAATAAAATTGGAAACGTGGGTCAACTTGTAATTACTTCACAATCGCAGCAGAATAGCGTACCATCTTCGTCAGCAACAGGAAACAACTCAACAAATACACCATCTTCAAGTTTCAATCCAACTCCTAGCACACCCTCACAACAAACAGTCAATGAGCCTAACCGCTCAAATAAACGAAAATCAAGTTTATCACCAAAAAAATGCAAACGACTGGCCCGCTCTGTGAAAAGACCCTCTACTCCCTTACGTAAGAAGTTAGACAACTCCCAATCAGCGTTACAAGGTCAATCGACGGTACGCAAGTTCGCAAGTGACAAAATCAGGAGGCAGATAACAATTTTCTCGAAAACCACTTGCTTAAAGGATCAAGTTAAAGCGTCTGACGATATAAACCTCTGGCCGGATCTTTCGTCTGAATTGTGTAAAAAAGCCCCTTTCGTGCTGCAAGTATTAGAGGCTATTGCAGGTGACAGATGGAGGCCAACTTACGACAATGGAATCATTACTCCGGCTGTGGGTGCAGCCTTCTATATTCTCATGCATCAAAAGAACAAATTCTGTATCAGGTTCCAAAAACTGACGTCTTTAATTCTAAGCTTAGGGATACAGCTTCTCCATCGAAGTGAGAGATATTTTTAATTTGTGCTCTGAATTTATGTTTTTCCTTTTCTATTTCCAATTTATTGAATTTATGTCGAAGGTCCCTAAGTCTTTTCCTGTATAATTTTTTTCCTGTTCATTTAAGTATTTTCATTCATTAATGTCTTAATTTGGGCGATTTAATTCTAATTCCGCGCAATTAATCATCAATTCTTAAAAAATAATTAAAAAATACCATAACAATATTTCAACGAAACTTCCGCCCGTGTTATTGGCACGAGCATACGATTCAACAATGGAAATGTTCCTGTCTACTGATAACGATAAGACGTATGCAGAAAATGGTACACCGACTGCTTTTAACCTAGATTGGTTAAAGAAATTTGACATGACATGTGTTATTCGGTTTATCGCTTAACTTATTTTTAAATTACTTAACTTAACTACTTAGTTTTAACTTATTTTATCTTTTCCCTGATATTGGTGATTTTTCTCATTTATTGTCACTAAATATTCATCATTATAAGGATACCGTGGTATAACAAATAGGGAAGGAAAGTGCTTTTTTTAATCGAATCTGATATACAAAAGAACAACCCGACTGACAGTCGTCCTCGTCAGTCACTTATATAACCACACCATGATAATGCTAATAATAGAAACTACTGTACCTAGTACCTTATACCAATCAATGAAAAAATTAATTCAGATTGTGACGTGTGCCCTTTGCTATATCCCGAAATTCCTAGATCAACAGCTCATGAAACCGAAATGCTTAAATGCGGTGCTAAACCCCAAAAGTAGTAACCAAGTTAAATAAGAACTGTCTATTTATCTGTGACGGCATACCAGAAGACACAGTAGTCACACAAATGAATTCGGAAACATACGGCATTTTACAACCCAAAAGAAGAACTGGAGTTGCGATGCACGAATTCTGCCGAAAAATTTCCAAAATTTGAAAAGCCAAGGAGCTACCTACTAACTCTCCCATGTGCATGCACTGCGTATGATATTCTTAACTAAATTGAACTAATACCAAAATCCTTACCATGTATGGCTAGTGAAAATCTCAACTTCTCCATTTGCCATTCTGGGATCGTGGACCAATTTGCTGCATAGAAAACAGATGGAAAAACTTGAAAACGTGACTGACATTTTTCTCACGATTGGATGAACATACTTAACATCTGTACTTAAATGAGACCCCATTGAGTCCAACAGCCATAGACTAAGAAAAAGCAATAGCAGTCCTAACCCATTTTTCAACTTTGAGCCTATTTAAGAATATTAATAATGTTAAAATGGATTGTTTGGGTGACTAGGTCAATTGCAGGACTGTCTGCACCAGCATTGACCAGTCTAGCATTCCCATATCTATCAACGGGAAGAGCATCGAAACAGCCGTCATAACACTAGAAGTACTGGACGATATGACCCTTATAATGATTTTAATTGCTATCCTAATAATTAATTATCTCATCCGTGGTAAAACGCAGCGTTAGCCGAGACTAGAGTAGAATACGTGAGACATAAGCCATACATTTCAGATCCATTGGAAAAAATGAACATGCCCAGTCAGGGGATAAGGAAAGTAAATATTCCAGATCAGCAAAAAGAAGAATCGAAGATCGAGATCTTCCACAATAATGATAAACAAATAAAATTAATTACCAATTAAACGACATTCTTGCAATGGGCTGCTCACAAACAGAATCAAGAAAAACTCGACTACACCTCACCTCTCATCACAATTCCAAAATTTAACCTCCGAACGAGTTGTTTCAATGCAAGTTAAACATTTATTTGTATGTTTGAATAATTTAGAAATTGAAGAAATGAGTGTGAGATCACAGATATAAATGCACAATACATATGACGTTTAAGAATATTTATTGAAAGAACTACTGATCCCAAATACATACACATAGGCAGCGTTAGTAGGCTATGACCTAGGAACTAACGAAAGTTGGAATGAGCGCAAGGAAGAGGAATGAATGGGAAACAGATTCCTTTCTTCGGGTGTCCTTGTCCCTCACACTCCTTCTTCCCGGGATAAATTTTTTATCATGAGCATTTTGAAAATTATAAACAGAAAAAATAGCGTCCTAAAATGGCAGTTGTTTATATTTTTGTCTTTTGTGTTTTGTTAAATAAAATTAGAAATTTCTTTAAAGTGAAAAGAACTTGTGGGTCCTTCTAACCTGGATCTAACGGAACAGTTTAGTTTATTAGAACCACGCCCGTGATCAACAAGTGAAAGCTACCTTACCTAATATTCTATTTTCTTATTTTTCTTTTTAAATAAAAGTGAAAGTGATTGATTAAAGAAGACAATGCCATTAAGGAACACGTATCATTATAACTTAATTATTTGAATAATTTTAAAATCTTAAATATTACTTATCATTTTGAATCTTTAAATTCTAAAATACTACTTTTGCTTATATGATTTTCAGATAAATGGAAAAACGTTAAATTTATTGAAGTTGATGATTTAGTTGACGACGATGTGGGGGTCCTTTAGCTATGGGGGGGTCGGGGCTCGCTCCATTAAATATAAGGGGAAATCGGTCCTTAATTCCAATGTGGGGGGTATCCGGTTAGGCCGAAAAATCAGAATCCGGTCTAAAAGTTCTATTATCCCCAGCTTCCTGGCTTTCTCCTCCAACGTCAAGTTGCTTTTCCACACCTCCTCGTCATGCTTTCCCCTGCGTTTCGATCCAACGACTTTTACTTCCGAGTTAACCGAGTAGGTCCCCCGCTTGAAAATCCTAGCATTTCCTGGAACTTATTGGATTCTGGTAGAGGGTCTAATGTAATGTTGAGATGATGACTTTCGTGGTGCCATTTGTCATTAAGAATTTCTGATAAATTAGTAAACCGAATCTCCTCCGACATTTTGGCCTTTTTGAGCTTGGTCCATGCTGCAGGAATGATATACTTGACTTGATTCTCCTTCTTTCATATTGTTTTAGGGCATGGGTACCTTTTCCCAAGTAAGGTGACGCCTCCTTCTGTCTTTAGTGTACAATTGCAGTTGATCCTCATCGTGTATATTCCGACTTACTCTAACTAAGAGATGGTGACGTTAGAGTCGTTATTTCCACATTGCAATTGAAAATTCTCGATTGGGTTGAGTATAATGTATTCATGAAGTCCATTTCGATGATTTGGCTGGTTTGTTCCATTGGTCTGCACTCAAAAGTACACGCTAGTCGAATTTCCTCCATTTCTGCATTTTCTTTTAGTAAAACCCTTGGACATGATGGTTTAAAGTTGAATTTTGTCGGAAGTTTTGGTAAAAAACAAATCCTACTGGAATGAAGGTCGCAGTGTGACCTTATCCTCTGAGTAATAGGAACTTCCAGTGTTACTGAGTGCTAAATAATCTTCCTTGATTTCAATTTGGCAAATGCTGGGTCCGAAGATGAATGGAATCGGTTCAATGTTGAAGAATGAATATGTTACTTCCTCCTCCTTAATTGGGATCTGAACCTTCACTGTGACTTCCCTTCCATCCTTCGAGAAAGTATACGAAGCCAACACCGGAAGAATGAGATGACAGATATGAATGCACAATACATATGATGTTTAAGAATATTTATTGAAAGCACTACTGATCCCAAATACATACATAGGCAGCCTATTTATACGCTGTTAGAGGGCTATGACCTAGGAACTAACGAAAGTTGGAATGAGGACAAGGAAGAGGAATGAATGGGAAAGAGATTCCAAAGAAAGGAATCTCTTTCTCGTTCTTCCGGTGTCCTTGTCCCTCACATGAGCGTTGTGTATCAGATAATGACAGTATTATCAATGATGTGTACAATAAAATACCACGAAAAATGTTTGGATTGATGTGTATAATCGTTTCCTATACAGCGGCACCAAGCTGATCACGTAGGACAGCGCAGCATACGTAGAACTTTTATGTTTAACTTTTTTTTACTTTTGCAATTTTAGTGTACTTTTACTAATTAAAGAAAAAACAAGACACATTCGTATTAGACACGTTCTATCTTCAATAGCGTGTATCCACTTACGTGATTTAGCATTAGGTTGAGTTACGTGGGTAACATTCCATCCGAAAATAGCTTTCGGATGACTTCACACTGCCTAAAATATACTTGTATCGGTTGGAGGTTTCGGACGATGATCTGCAGCGAAAGGAATGCTGTAGAGAAAAATTATTCATCCGCTTCCAGTTAATCATCAATGAAGAGAAAGAATATTAATAACAATAAAATTGTACTTTAATAACCAGAAAATTGATGATATTTACACTGCATAGAATTTTTATTCTTCTATAAAAAAAATTAACTTTCTCTGAAAATGTGGACACCAAAGTCACCCTTGCATGCAAGTGTTTCAGAACATCGGAATTTCATTTTTTGAAAATTAAAATTCGTCAAAAATATTCCGAACAACATTTACCTGTTTTATTTTTCTCTACGATTTAAAATAAGAAAGTTATTTAAAAAATTCTTTTGATATTAAACAGCAACAAAAATGCTCTAAAATACGATACGAAGGATTAATCACGGGTATAACATTCTTTAAAGTTCCATTCCGCTTCGTCATCGTTCGTTGGTACGGAATATTTGAAGTTTCTTATTCAGCGTATTAAAGTAACTCATACATAGTACATAGTATGTATAACATACATAGTATGTATGTATAACATTTCGTATCTGTGGTTTAATTAGTGTAATGTATGTAACCATTTTGCATCAAATAAATCCACTTTCACGAGATTATATTCCATTCCAGAAAGCAACCGTAAAACTGCAAATTCCAACAGCAAATCAATTTGCTTAAATAAGCAATTTGATTTTATCGTAAAGGAACCTTTGATTCCTTTCCATGCGCTAATTTTATTTGAGGTCTAGTCCTGCTAAGGATAATAGTCAGAAATCAGAAACGGTCCAGTTTGATTGGAGTGTTGTGACTCCTTCCACAACCTCAGTTTGAGTTAATTATTAAGTTAAGTTTTGTTAATTCGTTGCATTTAAAATATTCTCTTAATTTTAAATAACCTTAATTTCATTGTTCTCACTTATACACTTTAATGATTTAAATTAAATAATAAAATTCTCATTTAATACATTTTTAAAATAATTGTTTGCCATACTAAATTACTTGCTTTGTAAATAATGTATTATTTTAAAACATGACTCGTGTATTTCATAAAGTGAGTTACACGTAACAGAACAAAGCATCACTGGATATTCTGGTCCGGCCAATGAAACCGGCCCGCTTCTTCTACAAAATTGGATATTATAACATGTAATTTGAAAGAGCGAGCATAATATCAAGTCAACCAATAATTCTCTGAGGGTTAATTTTCATCACAAATTCATATAAATATTCTGGATAAGGAAAAAACGCAACCTAACAATAGAATTTTAGGTAATAAATTGAATCTTTGCACAGGAGAAAGAAATAGTCAAATTAGAAGTATTTAGGAGACCAATGAAGTTTCGTCAATAGAATTAGAATCTTACATCCGGCCGACTTGTATACTTGCACATTTAAGAAAGTATTTATTGAATTTATAAATTTTAAATATGATTTTAATAAAACTGTAAATTATTCCAATTTTGTCAAGGTAGCTTTTAGACTTCCTTTGAGAAAAACTCTGAAAACATAAGCTCCAGTGGAGCCTTTATTTATTCCATAAGCAGGAATTATTATATATTTTCCACATTCCAATTGCAATTCTTCAGTAAATTCGCGATAGTAATCACATTCACCTGTTGGAATATTTTTCAAATTCCTGGAATCTGTTAACTTACGTATTGGTTTCATAGACGAGTCGCCATCTTCAATTGCCTACCAATATAATTAGGACAGAATTACAATAACATATTAAAATATTAAGCCTATAATAAATAACTTAACTTACCTTAAAAATATACAATTTGACATATCCCTTCAAAGCATCTTTCCAAGTTAATCTTACTGATT
>JAQGCN010001114.1:0-11602 GCA_034699725.1 Friesea truncata | reverse complement strand
GAAAGTATTACAAGCGATTAAGCATCACAAGTTATACCCTTCGTCGGTTATGCATAATACTGTTGTACGGTTTATTTCAGACTCGGCCTTGCGATGTGGTTGTGGCTACAAATGGTCGTCTTTTGGATTTAATCGGTCAACAATTGATGAGTTTAAAAAAAGTAAAGTATTTTATACTCGACGAAGCTGACGTAATGATGGATAAAGGATTCTATGGAGAAGTTATAGATATTGCCAAGATGTGTTCTGTATGTGGTTGTAAGTGCATGAATAATGATGTTATTTTAATCCCAACGTTTGAATAATTAGGAAAAACATCATGCAGTCATGCTAAGTGCAACTTATCCGAACAGCGTAAGGAAAGCTGCCGAGAATCTCTTGGATGAATTTTTTGTTGAAATTCTTGTTGGTCAAGATGGACCTACAGCATCTTGGTCTGTGACGCAAAACTTTGATCTCGTTGAAGAATCCGAAAAGGATTTTGCATTGAAGAATTATCTCCTGACTCGTTCTGGGAAAGACAAAATCCTGATTTTCGTTTCGACAATTCCTGAAGTTGAACGAATGGCCAAAGTCATCTCTGACGCTGGATACTCTGTTGCCTTTATCCATTCTGAACTACCCAGACAATTTGATCGAGAATTTGCTCTAAAACAATTTCAAAGAAATGAAGTACAAATACTAGTAGCGACGTCTATCGCTGCCAGAGGATTGGGTAATTAATTATAATTCAATTTTTTCATTCTTTATTATCTGTTTATTTTTCATATTTTAATTATGGAATTTATATTTGTTACAGACATTCCAAATGTATCTCTTGTAGTGAATTATGACATGCCAAATAACATAGAGGAGTATGTACTTCGTATCGGTAGGACAGGTCGTGTTGGTAATGATGGAGAATCCTTCAGTTTTTTCGAAATAATACGTGATGGTCCATTGGCTTCCGCGCTTATTTCTTCACTTCGTCGATCCAATCAAGTCGTACCTGAATGGTTGTATACCGTCGAAACTCAATGCTTAGAAGACGAAACACGATTACACAAAAATTATGATATTGGACCTTTTTCGAACTCGAAGAGAATATTTGTAAGACAAGACAATATTGAAATAACACTAATCGAATATGAAAACTAAAACGAGATATTTATGAATTTTAGAATGCACATGGCTCAAGTCTTGCTGGGGTTCCACTTCCTTGTGAAGCAGATGATGATACATGGGATTAAATTCTTACAGGGTAAACATCCCATCGAAATATTTTATTAGAGGTTTAACATGACATCAAAGCTTTATATTTAAAGTATTTAAGTCCATGAACAGAATTTATTATTGATAACAGACCTCCTGCAGGTATTTAATTTCAGCAGTATACGACTAATCCATCATCACAGGAATAACGTTTATGAAATAAAACTTCTCGGCTTCTGCGAAATGTACAATTGGGTTGTATTTTTGTCGTCGTCGCATTAATATAACTCGTCACAGGCGACATGCGATGACGAAAAAGTCATTTTCCACATTATTACTGCCGCTACCAGCACGTTTTGAGTAGGAAGAGAAGTTTTGTTAGTTTACGTTTTATAATAATTTATAATAAATTGAGAAATAATATGAAATATATTTTCAAAGTATTTTACCTAAAGAAATAAAATTGATGGATTTTGGAATAGATGGGTGTTAAGTTAAAAAAAATTTTTGAAATATTTTGAATTACCGAATTTAATGGAGTGTATCAAAAAAAATTGTTGCAAAATCAATGCAAATTTTTTTTCTAAAAATGAACTAAAACAAGGGTATAAGTTAGCGTTACCAACAAACGCAACAAGTTAAATTATTAATTTTCAAATATAAAAGAATGAATACTTCTAAACTGAAGTAGAACTTAAAAAAATGTTTATCAATTTAATAATCATGAAAATTAATATAATTTCTAGTCTAAAATTATTTTTCTTCAACCATCCAACCAGTAATATCAGATTCATCAAGTAGAATTAAAAATATTTACAACGAAATAATGATTAATAATGATAAATTACAAAAGTAATTTAATTTCCAAACTTATTTTACTGATTTAATATTTTTATGAGCTACAACACACTTCTTGGATTTTTTATGATAATACAAACTACCGTTTGATGTAAAATCCACATCACATACTTTACATTTCCAATGTTTTTCCTTTATGTGACAACAATTTAGATGAACTTTCATGGAACTACTTGTAGTAAATGTTTTTGTACAAAGTGGGCATTTGTAGGGTCTCTCACCAGTATGAGTACGAATATGTTCAATTAAATAGTACTTCTCTCTAAATTCCTTCCCACAAACATCGCATTTGTATTCCTTCAAATTGTCATGGATCTTCATATGACTATCTAAATCTCCTTTTGTCCCAGAGAGATTTCCACATTTTGTACAATGGAATGGTTTAGTTGTGTATTTGATTTTAATGTGTTTTATTAATTGTGGTGTATCTTCAATTTGTATTGGATTCCATCCATCTGAATCACAAAATCCAATTCCATATTTCACTCGCAAATTATTCATTAAATCATCAACATCTTCAATTTTCAATAAAACACCAAAATCACCCTTGTGAATACGCATATGAGACTTCAGAGCTACTTTCCACCCAAATTGTTTTCCACATTCTTTACATTTGTAAGGAGTTTCATCTGAATGTACTCCAACGGTGTGACGCTTTAATGTACTCTTGGATGGTACTGGTAATTTGCAAATTGGGCAAATGAATTTGCTTTGTTTTGTGTGGGTTATCATATGAACCTTAAGTTCTTGATTTGTTTTGAATTGTTTTGCACAATTTGCACAATTGAAGAGCCCTTGTCCAGTATGATCCTTCAAATGGTTGTTAAGTTGCTCTTTCCTGATGAATTTTTTGTTGCAGTGTTTACATCCGAACGGTTTTTCTCCTGTGTGAATTCTTTCGTGTTTCTTCAATACTCCACTTGTTCTAAATTCTTTTTGACAAATTTTGCATGGATATGGTTTTTCATTTGTGTGTGTTCTCAAGTGTTCCTGCATTTTGAAATTTGTTTTAAATGATTTTTTGCAGAATGGACATAGAAATGGTCTCAAATCAGAATGGACTATTTTTAAATGCTCTTTCAGAATACTTTTTGTTTTATACTTCTTTCCACACTTCTGGCAAGAGAATTTGTTGTGATTGTGTTGATTTTGTGTGCTGTGAATTTTATTGGATTGAGAATTGGATTTTTTTTGTTGATTTTGTTTGGTTTCACTCCTAAATTTTGAATCCATTTTTTGTTTTATCTAAAAATAGAATAATAATAATATTATAATTTAATTTGGATTTAAGACTTAATTAATTGAGTGATTAAAATTTATATTCTTTTCTTACAGTCGTCGAGTCTAGTCTTACAAATCCAAATCCTTCAATTTATGTTAAAACTGGTCAAAACCGGTTATTCTATTTTTTTCCCGCCCTGCGGAAAAAAAAGTTTGTCTGCCAACTACCACGTGCCGGGGAGATTTTTTGTTTGGCATAATTTTAAAAATAATACCGCCTTTTTATTTGATCAACCCGGTGGTGGTGGTACTGTAATACTGAATACGTATGAATTAAGACGGAGACTTTCTTTAGGAAGATTTAATTAGAATGGCGACGGGTGTAACTCCAGAAAAAAAGAATGGTTTAGGAAGTGTAAGTGCCGAGGAAGTTCAAATTGACAAAAGTCGGAAGTTGTATCCTGAGCGTGGAGGTGAAAAGTTCAAGTCAACATGGTTTAGTACATTATTTAAAGGTGAAGGAAGGGAAGGAATCGATAAAATCAAATGCGAAAGAAATGTTTATAAATGTGTACTGCAAAGTAAGGTTATCATTTATTAATAGTTTGTTAATTGAATCAGATACTTTAATTGTTCTTTGTTTTTTAGGTTCTATAGTTAAATTGATGCTAAGTGCTCTTAAATCATCTGGATGGTAAGCAATAGGATAGCCTTTACTATGTCACTAATAACAGCAATTGCAACGTTCTTATGTTTTAGTCCTGTGGATTTACGTCGACATATTTCTTGTGAAGTATGCGATACATCAGTTACCGGTGGTTATGATCCTTTCCTAAATCAGGTAAAACACAGACTCAGAAATCTTAGCTTCTTAGAACAACGAATTAATGAAATTAGTGTTACTAGTTACTTGACGTTCACGTTATATAATAAATCTTAAGTCTTTTGATTGTAGGTTGTCATATGCCAGAATACGGCAAGGTCTAAAAATATGGTTCAAGGTGCCCTCACTCATGAATTAATTCACATGTTTGATTATTGCCGACACAAAATGGATCTGAACGACGTAAAACATTTAGCCTGTACTGAAGTCCGTGCTGCAAATCTAGTTCATTGTAGTTATCTTAGTGCATTTATGCAAGGGACAGCCTCAGTGTTTAATTTCAAACAATACCACCAAGTAAGTCATCCATATTCTAATTTCTAAATTAATTTCAAAAAAAAATTATTATTTTTTGCTAGAATTGTGTAAAACACAGAGCATTGCAGTCAGTCCTAGCTGTGAGAGATATATCAAAAGAGGAAGCATGGGAAGCCGTAGCAGCTGTATTTGATAGATGTTACAATGATTTAGAACCCTTTGGTAGAAGAATTAGACGAAATTCAGATCATATGCAGAGAGCGTACGAAGATAGAATTAATATGGGGTATGAATAAAAAATATTACAAATGTTTGTGAATCTAATATTTATATTGAAGAAGAGAGAACGATTACTGCAAACTGCAATATTAGGTAGGTTACTTAACAAAAAACACACAGTAGTGCTTTCGTTACTTTTTTTTATTAATTTGATAAGATATTTTCATCAATAATATAACCTAACTTTAAAAATATTAATTTAAAGAAAAGCAAACCAAAACGTAAACTTGATAAAAATTATCCTTAAAAATATTGTGCATTCGCAATGTCCTGGCCTAATTCCATAAGTAGTAGTGGCCAGTATTATTATGAGATTTGTGTTGAAGAGAACAATTTGAAAAACAAATTCAACGTTTAGCTGCAGCTTTAGGTCGTACTGCAAATTAAGATATTTTAAAATCTTTCATTCTTTAAAACATATACAAATATTAACTTTTATACTTACTGGCGCATTCTCCTTTGTGTATACTAATATCATCAACTGCAAACCCACCATTGTTCGCTTGTCCTTCTAATATTAGCTGGTAATAATTTTACAAAAGTATTGTTAATATTTGCTAATCCTGACAGTTAAGCTTAATTTCTTACCCTGCGTACAGATCCGCTATTAAACGTAACTTGTGCTGGCCTCCATTCGGGACGGACTGTATCTAAATCCACTGCTGTTAAATGCCAAATCTAAGATATAAAAATTGGTTATTATTATTAGTTTAGGGGTGTAATTTTGCAATTTTCAACCTGAATTCCTTCAGTCGCATCTTCGTTAATTGTATCAGCAGGATCTGAATTAAGTGTCAATACACGAAGTAACGTGGATTCCCCTGCTCCAAAGGCAGCATACCTTAAAAAAATTTATCAAGTATTTAATTTAATTTTTACAAGCATAACATTTTTACCAAAATGAAAAACACAATGGCTCATCCACTGATTGATTTGAAAGCGGAGGTGAAATGAGTCTTACTGGAGTTCCTTGTGCATTTTGACTAAAAATGTCAAAATAAGCATAGCCAACTGTAAATTCAAAAGAATTTAATATTATTTTTAACATTTGAAAAACAAACAATTTTGTTTACCAGGAGCTCCAAATGTTTTATCAGGTAAATTGGCAGGTCTCCTTGTAATGGTGGCCAATTGCCATCGATAAATAGGATCTGATGATGTATTCCTCCAATGACACAAATCTTTCTCAAAGGAACATTCCCCTTCACTCACGTATGCACTCCCTGGCATTGCTAAAAGTTAAACAATTTACAATTAATATCCTAATTATAAAAAGTATAAATATGAAATATTTATTACTTGTACAATCTCCTTCAAAATAGGCAATGTCATCAATCCCAACAAATCCATTCGCTCGACTAGAACCATGGACACCCTCAAAAATTACCTAGAAGAATCCATATGAAAATCATAAACTAATCAAAGCATAGTCTATTTTACTTGAAAATGTTCCTTTTCCATTATTCTAGCCTGGGCATACTTCCAAACAGGAGCCTGTTGATTGTAAAGTCTCCAAATTGGAGTCAACTGTTGACCTACGGATGTTAAGTCATTCGCAGATGCAGATACAGAACGTGTGTAGACTTTCAATCCACCAAGACTTGGCCCACTCGTGTCAATGAAAGGCTCATGCATATAATACCTAATATATTTTTTTTCATAATTATTTATCTGAATTCAGGCTTAATTTATAAATTGATCTGACAAAACGCACCAAAATGACATGCACCTTGGCTTCTTAAATCCATCCAAAACTGGTGATACCATCCATGCTCTATCACCCGCACGCTGGACGCTAAGACCGCTCAACGTCATAAAATTTCCAGTGGATGATCCAATTGTATGATCCGCCATTGGTGTCCTAGCATTTTGTCCAAGTCTTCTCTCCCAATCCATTTCATCTGTCCTTGCAGATGCTCCAACATTTGACCAACCACATTCATCAACTTCAAAAGTACAGTCACCAGAACTGCCAGAAGCAGTTTGAGGTGCACCTTAAAATTATTTAAGTCATTTTAAAAAATTTCCGTTTTAAAAAAATATGACCTTTTGGATGGGTTATATGACAATAAAAAGTTTACAAAAGAATTTTAAGAAATTGTGTCTGGTTAGAAAGTTAGATGTGAAAATATTCATATCATACTTTGATGTTTCTGATACGGAATACTACATAAGCAAATCGTTTTATTACAAAAACATCAAAATTTCCACCCTTTGATTGTAACAAAACAAAAACTTTATAAAGGGATTTTAAGAAAATATATCACGTTAGAAAGATAGATAATACTCTTCTGAAAAGGTTCATACCATATTTTCATGTATCCGATACGGAATATTATTAAGCAATTTGTGTAATTACAAAAATATAAAAATTTCGACCCTTTGACTGGGCTGGTGACAAAATAAAAACTTTACAAAAGAATTTTAAGAAAATATCGCTGGGTAGAAAGTTAAATAATACTCTTCTGAGAAGATTCATACCATATTTTCATGTATCCGATACGGAATATTATATAAGCAATTCGTGTAATTACAAATATATAAAAATTTAGACCCTTGGACTGGGTTTGTGACAAAATAAAAACTTAAAAAAGGAATTTTAAAAAACTGTCTAGATAACGAGGTAGTCGAGTACTCTTTTGAAAATATTCATGTCATATTTTACGAAATATAAAATGTCGTGCCATTTTTTGAGAAATATTAGATTTAGGATTAACATGTGCAACACTTTTTTGAAAAAAGATTTTGTTTTACATTTAAACTATTTCTATATTCCAAAGGACATATGTTAAAGCATTCTTTTCTGAATTATTTGCTCCAAGAATTAAAAAAATTCAACGTGTCGCTTTTGAAAAATATTAATATTAGTTTCGGTTAGCCATTTTAAATAAGTAAGACCCTGAAATGTCCCTACGAGGGTCAAATTTACGGTCGTCCAAAGAGACAAAAATCGAAAATGAGCACAAGAAAAGATGGCGAACACTCAGTACCCACCCTACCCACCAACGAAAAATCAATATTTCAAATTAATGGACTTCAATTCAATCCCAATTAAATATTAGCTGACGTGGATCTTAAAATAGAAAAGTTGAGAGAAGTTAAGTGCATAATTGACTTCTAAAATAGCGAATTATCAGCATAAAATTTTTGTTTTAAGATTTACATTAAACCCAACCGCAGATTCATAATAAGCATCCTCAAATTAGTTTGTTCGCCCATTTTCATCAAAATCCCAGGATAAAACTCCAACTCAAAAAATGGGTCCAAAAACTTTCCTTTGGATTTTGATGAAAATTGGTTTTGATACTAATTTAAGGATGTTGATTACAAATATAAAAGTTTAATTTGATGTTTTAGAAAAAACTAAACTTGGACTAACTTGGACATGCACCCGGAGCAAATGAGATATCATCAATTGCAATATCTCCAAGATTATTTTTTCCAATTTCACCTTCGAATACAATCTATACAAAAGTAAAGAATGTTTTTAAATTATGAAATATTTATTTTCATATTTTTTACCTTAAATGAACTAAATGAAGAAATTGGAACTTGGCCCTGGTACCAAGCGTTCCCTGCTTCACCGGATAACGACCAAACAACCCGGTCTTCTTTAGCGTCTGTATCATGAAGTAGTACACGTAGGGTTCCAATACCATTTCCGTACATGTGTGTCCAAAATCTCATACAAAGTGGTTTATCTGCACCTGTTTGTGAAAATTCACGTGAAGAAATTCTAGCCCGGTCTCCAGCTCTTGCTGGAAATGATGAATCGATGAATGCATATCCTCCATTACTTCCTCCGTGTGTATACGAAGCTCTGTCCATAATAGGACCAGTTGATGGATTTTGACTTCCTCGTCCCTTAAATAAATTACATTTCCAAATCATTGTACTTATAACGAAATCCAATATCACTTACCAAACTCCAATCAAAATCATCCCCTTTTTCATTCGTCCAATCACAAAATCCTCCATCAAAATTACAGTGACCTGGACATCCTTCTGCGGATTTTAGGTTTACATTATCGATTGCTATAAATCCTCTGTAACGCCTACTGAGGTGAGAAGAATCTCGAGGTATGCCTTCAAGGTAAATCTACAACAAAAGAAATTCATTTAATCAATCAAACACCTTTCAAACAGCGCATTTCAGCACACCGGAAATCACTAAATTGTAACTTTGGAATAATTTGATTGTTATCAAGAGAAAAAAAAGTTTATAAAGAAAGCTTTTGGCGTATTGCCAAAATTTTATAAGGTTATTGGCCAGTTTTTCTGGATTTATGTGAAAATAGCACGCTATTTCCGCTTATTGAGAGAAATCTAAATCTTTGCATGCATGTTAATCTCTCTTTCGAATGAAATGAAAAATAATATCGTAGTAAATTCAGGCCAAGGTTTATAAAATTCAGAAACTAAGCAACTATTCTTAAGTATTGCAAAGAAATTTTTGAGCTAACTTGATGGGGTTCACGACTAGTATAAACAACTTCAGCAGCTCTCCAATCTCCATCTGTTGAATCTCTTGTCTCCCATAAAACAACATCAGCCCCATGGTCCATCTCTCGTGACAATGGATGTCCATCGATTGTATATCTCAATTGAGGTTCTTGATATGGATGGAGGAGGACACGGAGTTTCTCAGGACTTAAACCTTGGATTGCATAACTGAAATAATAAATTAAGATTAGCATTGTTATAATTTTGAAATGGTTTTGGTTTACTTAAAGGATAGACAGAATCCAAGTGCTGAGGAAGGACTAAGAAGAGGTCCTTCAAGGACTGCACTTTGAGATGTACGTCCAGAGATATTAGGAATTTGAGACGTTTCGAATAAAATATATCCACCTAATTAAAAAATGGCTCAACAATGATTTCAATGAATAGAAAGATGAATTCACCTTCAGGGAGATTACTTGCATCTTTCCCCGGTCCTCCTATCCAGTTAGCGTTGAGTCCATTCGTTACTTCCCATTGTAGTGAACTTAGGTTACTGTGCGACCATCCGCAAAGATTGACTTCATCCGGTCCAGTTCCAAACGTACAAGAATCACCTCCTGTAACCCGTCCATAAGAGCGAATCCATCCGACAATAACACCTGATTTAGGATAATTGATTTGCTATGCAGCACTCCTGTATCCATGCCTTGCCTATTGTCTACGTGTTCCTTTTCATAAGCATTGTGCAAAATGCAATTGTGAATTAATATTGTGGTAAGCATATTCTACGTAAGCTGCAACAATTCATTCATTCATATTAACTAAGAAATTCATCATGTCAACAAAAGCGTAATTAATTGTAAGGGTGAGGTGATTGACTTACCGGGAATTGCTTGTCTCTCATTTCGAACCTGAAATTAAATAATTACTTTGATGAGTCGCCTTCAAAGAAACTCTGATCAAATGATTGAAAATTCTTTTTTAACGGAAAGAAAGAAAGTGAAAGCTTCTCAATTATTCAAAACAAAATTTGTAATAACACGAATCTGACACACGACGGGCCGGTCGTCGGTCGGTGGTGGTTTTGATGATCATAAACTCATAAAACGCAAAGGTCATTAACCCCACTACGCACCCCGTATCTTATATCTTATAGCGCTTTTTTAAAAATTCTTTCAAGGCTTCCTTCTAAATTAGAAAGGCAAAACTGACTCTTGTCAGTCTAAAAAAGAATCTCAAAAATAAACCTGTTGTATACTGTTAAGATTATAACAAAATGACTTTACCTTTTGTTGTGACTGATTGAAGTCTGGAATAGTTGGAAGTGATATAGTAAATTGTATGTAATTTAATAAAAATAAAAGAGATATAAAAATAAAGTTAATAATTTCATTTTTCATTTTTTTCATTTTTAATAACTGATTTTGAATTGTAAAAATCTCAATAAAGGATCAAATAAACAACCCCTTCTTCGTCACTTTCACTTTTACGTTCCGTCCTTTCTCTCCGTGTTGTAAAAAGAAACTAATCATCATTTCTCGTAGAGAAAACTAACGAAAGGGGTTCACTCATTTTTTTTAAGTTTCACAAAAGAAAATTATATGAAAGGAGAGCACAACAGCAACGCAGTTGAGTTAAAGAAGTTCACATGCACAGGTGAAAATTGAGTAAAGGGTCATTCACCGTCGTGTTTTCCTTTCCAGGAATGAATGTTTGTGGTGACTATTTTCTTTTTACGGCAGTGGTACTCGTGGTGGTGAAAGGAAACTGTTGTTCCTAATTATCGAACTTTCATTTTCAACTCAGTGTAATAATGGAACTGACGAAGCGACGACCATGATATGATATGATGATGATGGTGGTGGTGGTGGTGGGATTGACTATGATGATTGTTTCGGTTCAATGATTATTTATTTCATTAGCAAATGGAGAATACACATAAGGATTTCCATTGTTAAACATTTGCTTTTGTTTTTGTATGTAAAAATAAAAGTTATTAGGGTCAATTCACGATAGAAACCGAAGGTCATCTTTTCACTGTTGGTTTCATACTTTTTCATTTGTTTTTTAGTTAATTGTAACAGTTAATGAAATCAGGTCAACTCTCCCAAAATTACTGCTATTGAAAAGTACTCGCAAAATTATTAAATTAATTGTTAAATTTTATACATATATTTCTTTAGTTATCAATTGCAAATGGTTGCAATCAAAAATAAATAAATTAAATATAATATATTTCAATGTACAACAATAATCCATTTATTAATCATCAAAATCAACCTATAATTTCTAATGTAATAAATCTAAAATTCAATTTGTTCTCCCATCCAAACAAAAAATTTCTTTGGCCGAGCATTTGTTTATTATTGTTAATTGTGGAGGGTGAGGAGTGAATATGCGAAAGAATTTATTGAGTTTATTTTTTTGAAATTGTTTTATAAAATTACATTTTGAAAATTAATTAAATTG
>JAQGCN010001113.1:0-11605 GCA_034699725.1 Friesea truncata | reverse complement strand
ATCAATATATTTTAGTAGACTCTTAAGTAAGGTTAAAGTATGCTTTATTTATTTATTCTATAAGCAAAAGTAAATTGCTGTAGGGTTAAAAAAGTCCAAAATTGTTTTACGACTTTACTAATTTTGTTGTTATATTCGAATAATTTTATGTTTACTAATATTGAAATATTTGAACACTTTTCTAAAGCTACCGAGAAAGTTATGCTGCTGAGTGGAAGACGTAAAACTCCAGTAACACTTCAGAATTTAGCACGTCGAACCTCCTCAGTATTAGAGCGTAAAGCATCAAAAATAGCCGAAATTAGAATGATTGGTGGATTGGAAAATCCAACGAATCCAATACAATCAATTCTTCAAGTGAGACATTCTTCTTCAAATCAAACATTCCATGGTTCCGAAAGTAAAGAAAATTCTTAAATAATAATACAAATATTTTACCAAATATACTTTCAGGCTTTTGATGCCGAGGAAATCTGATTGTATGATAGTGTATTAAAAGAGTGATGTTGGAATTATTTCGACAGATTTATAATATGATCTTAAATTCACATGATTTCTGAATGATTATGAGTCACGAAAAAGAAAGACTAGTATTTTCCTATTGTCCGTATTAGCTTACAGGGGACAGACAATGAATGAAAAGATTGTGCATAATTTGCTTTTTGATAATCTTTCCTCTCAGTGTCTTATTATAATTTTATTTGGGCGTTTCTGGATATGAAATTGTACTTAACAAAATTAGCAATTAAACACCAAAAAGAATTTTTTGACATTTGTCTTAGGCAAACCGGCTTACCAGGGAACATTTCGAGCTGATAAATTCATTTCAAATCATAACCTGGTGGGTTCGACTAAGTCACCCACCAAACTAATTATCATCATAGTGGCAGCTGCCCTCATTCACGTTTCGACATGAAAATTTTTTTTTGAAATTTTGAAAAAATTCGAAAATCGATTTTTGAAAATCCTTATGCAAATTAACACGTAAAATTTCAGTTTTTGAAGGGGGGACCCTTTGGAAAATTTAAAAAATCAATTTTCTTTTTACAATGCAAAATACATAACTTCAGGCATTATTATTATTAGATATTTGATACTAGTCCTAAAAACAAGATTCTGATGAGTAATTTTGAATATTAGTTTAATCCGGTATAAAAACTTTAAAAGTGTTAATAATTAATACCATTTTAAGGGATATAATTTGAACTTTTATTTGAATCAACGTTAATGAAAAATCAGCCACTTTTTAGGTCTGCATCGTGGTAGTGAAAATCTTCAAAAAAATGTTTAACACAGAGGTATTTTTCGCACCATGAGCATTTAAGAAAATGAATTTCGTTACATTCCGGTGCAGCACATTCTTCTGCGACTGAAGAAAAACAAACTTGCTTCACATTTGTAAAACGTGGTGGACGTATATCAGTATATCCGGATTTGTACCATGCATACAAAATCATGTCAGAAAATACAGGTGCAGAGAGTTGATTGTGAACCAAAGATTGAAGTTTTATGACATTGTTTCGTTGATGCAAGTCATACTGCATTTCATCCAGTGCAACGCGTTTGAATATTTTTTTGACAAAGTATTTCCAATCCTGAAAGAAGTACACGTCCAATGGCTGAATGAGCGAAGTTGTTTTGGGAGGAATCTGCATTCTAGTACACTTTGACAACGGCAATACTTCTTCATATATTGCATCATCTGTTTGTCCATTCCACGAGTCATAAAATAAGACAAAGTTTTCAGCAGCATATGGGAGAAGGGATTCACGGCAATATTGTTCAACAAGATTTTTAGATAATTTTCCAGAAGTACTTGCAACAATTGTTGTATTAGGAGGTGAAAATAAGTTTTTTTGCACGGTAGGTCCGAATTTACCTGAAGTTTCTTGCAAACAAATGAGTAGTTTTCCGACTAATTTTCCACTCATGCTTATTGTTGGCTGTATTGTATATGAATGAGTAGATGCATTCATTGATTTCATCGACCCAAATGTTGTCTTCTCCCCAAGTAATGATAAAGTTCGATTTGTGCTCATCTCATAATTAAATCCAGATTGGTCAGTATTGTAAACGTCGGAAGGTGGAAACTTTTTGATACAATCAATTGATTTAATTAAGAAAGTTTTGGCCGAATCTTCAATGGATTGAATATTAGCAAAATCTTTCCTTGCTACGATTCTGACAATCTTCCTGGAGCAAATTCGATTTTGTTTTTTGAAATTAAAAATCCACGTGTCGCTGCATTTGAAATTCTTCAATTCAAGAATCCGTGCTGAAACAATCGCCCAGCGTCTTAAATCTGCATCGTGAACTTGTAGTCCTTGGTTTCTAGCGGTGAAAAAATTATCCACGACGGATTTTGACACTTTCTTTAATTTCTCAAATCTTTGACCTCCTTCTTCAATATACTTTCGGAATCTGGAAATGTAGCATGGATGTAACACACGCCTGAAATGATGTTGTATTGTTTTAAATTTTCTCGGTGTGTTGGAAAATTGTAAAACTTTTCTCATATATTCTAGTGAAAATCCGGTCACTTCATATTCTTCCTTCCCTTCTTCGTCATAATCTGCAGAATCGTCATCACCGATGCTTGGATCATCTTCTGTTTCTTCATACTCATCTTGAATTGTCTCAACGTCGAGGGTTTCACATTTTTCCATTGATTGAGGATTTGAAATAAGTAATTTAAAGAATTCAATCAATTTTTCTGCGATTTCTAATGTCGCATCAACTTGGCTTTGGGATTGACTGGATTCTCGTTCATCAGAAGGATCTCCATATTCTTCCTTAACAAGTGTAAGAAACTGCCTTGCTGCATGTGTTGGATGTATCATCTGGAGTAAAAAAAAATTAGTTAAATATTTATTGATTAAGGACTTTCATTTACTTACGTTATGTTAGAAGCAAGAATACGAAAATCAGCGAAGTGGGAATAAGCCAACCGGTTATACCAACTTATGAATTTCTAAAAATAATAGTCATTGATTTAATATGTGAATTAGATATAAATACTAATGTTCTCTTACGTTAAACAAGCGAGTTGAAATTTTATAGGTTGTGTGAATACCTAACTTAAATAATATGCAAATTATATCAATGTTTACATCTGAAAAGTTTAAAAATTTCACTTTCCCGCAATAAGAAAGTGTATTTTGCATTGTAAAAAGAAAATTGATTTTTTAAATTTTCCAAAGGGTCCCCCCTTCAAAAACTGAAATTTTACGTGTTAATTTGCATAAGGATTTTCAAAAATCGATTTTCGAATTTTTTCAAAATTTCAAAAAAAAATTTTCATGTCGAAACGTGAATGAGGGCAGCTGCCACTATGATGATAATTAGTTTGGTGGGTGACTTAGTCGAACCCACCAGGTTATGATTTGAAATGAATTTATCAGCTCGAAATGTTCCCTGGTTAGTTTAAGTTTTCTTTGTTCTTACTTGAATCTAAAATTGTCCGTTCCTTGGATCTAATTCTAATCGTAAGTATTTGCCATAATTTAATTAATGTATGAGTTCTATAATTAATTAATCTTACAGGTCTTTCTTGTTCACATTTGTAATACCACACTCGGACATCTTAATTTTCTTCCTGTAAGTAACAAGCAATACTTATCGTAAAAATGGCAATGGAGGACCAGGAAGGCAGTAATAGAAATCAAGAAACAGCAACCGTTGCTTTAGCCGAATTTCAAATTACTCGAGCACTGATATACATTTACATTTGTATTTTTCTGGTAATGAGCTGGAATTGCTTTACTCTTCTGGAAGCTCTGTGGACTATGGCTGTATTGATAGTTTTGATGGCAATTCGTGTCAAAACCAGGCAAACAAAGTGTGACAAATGCTGTTCTGTTGTTTCTACTGTATTTGCACTACTTATACTTGAACTAATATTGCTAATCGGGAACCATTTATTTTCAATCCATGAAACAGACTCATCCTCAGTTCTCCTCACAAACACAACCAACACTACCATTTCAGATCGTACATCCAAAGTCTCTTCTACTACTGTCGCTCCAAATATCAAGTTGAAGTATAACTGTCCTGAATTCCCTATCTCAATCAATATGAGCAGTATCCACGTGCCATGCAGCCTGCTGTATTATTTCGCTCCAGGTTTCCTCATATACGAGCTACTTTGCTTTGCTGGTATCGTCGCCTTTATTCTGAAAGCTATCCTACACCTCTGGAGTCTGATTCCTGGCAAACTCATCACTGGTATTTGTATTACTATCACCATATTATATACCACAGCTACAATTTCATTTTCATTGTATTACCTATATCTCCTTCAATACAGAATATACGTACCGTTTGGTATTGTACTTACGATCCTTACCGTGATTTGGATCTTCAGCATCGCAATGATTCTCCACAGGCGTGGGATGGGGTTTCACATGATCATCAGTGCATTTCCCTTGGGATCTTTAGTATTTACAGGAGTAATTGGACTAGCTTTCCGGGTTTTTACACCTGACGCTCATCCGTGTCCACTTATTCATAATTGGGACAATCTAACAGTATCGGTGATAGAAGAAGAATCTCTTACATTTATGAACTCATGGTATCTCTGGCTAATAGCTGATTTGATCCATTTCGGGCACTGCCTGCTGCTACTAACGGTTAAACCCTACAGAAATTACGTGTGTGAAAATCCTAAACTAGCAAAAGGAGCACTTAACATTATTGGAATATTTATTCTTCCAATCGTCATTTTCTTGGGAATTCTTGCAGCTATACAAATTTTACTCATCCGCTGTCTATGTTCAGAATGGGGTCATGGAAGCGGGACTACAGTTGGACCACCACAAATCCCTTTTAACACGACACCAACAAGCTTCAATATGCCTAGAGGAGGATACTCTCATGTTACTCATAATTTCCAGACATATCGAATTGATCATACAGCCGGAACTGTCACTCCAGTCTAACGTTAAGTTACTCAGTACATTTAAATGGAACCTAAAGATATATCCTTGTCATTGAAAGTTGGATTTAAGTAACCTTATTCATATTTATTATTACATATTATATACTAGAAAGTTCAATGTTTAATATATTTTAGAATACTCTAAAGCAAAGTAAATGCTTTAATTTGCAATCCGTGTTGGCATAAAAAATTAGACTCCAAAAAAGCTCGTAAAAAAATTCCTACTATAAATTATCATGTGTATTCCATTAATTTAAGCAAAAACAAATTTCTAGAGTGTTAAAATAGTCCAAAGTTACTCTTTTTGGCTTTATGAACGTTTTTTGGTATATCGTTATTAGTTTTGGTATAATGTAAGCAGAAAATAATAGGCAGCCTTGTTAAGATATATACTGTAATATTATTATTTGTTAGATTTTTATTTATAATTAGATAAATTAAACTATATCATAATTAATTCGAAGTAAGCTTAAGCCAATTATTGCTCTTGAATAAAATAAATAAATTAGTTGCAACATATTGAAATTTTGATATATGCCAACTTCAACATGCAGACAAACAACTTGCACATGACAAGTTAAAGACTCTTCTGTTTTTAAGTTTGTTTATATTTTTTTTCTTGATTTAATTAAATCGTGTTAATTTATTAAACTAAGAAATGGCATCTGGAGGTACGTCTATGTCTGAAATTGACAGCTTAGAAACCTTATGGAGGAAATTTGGTGTATCTGAATCCGTTATTAATTCGATTGTCCAATCAGATGCAAATAGTAAGTAGCTTATGTAATAATTTAACGAAAACATTAATTTTTAATATCTACTAACTGATTTTTGATTTGATACAGATAAAAATTCCAATGAAGTTAATCTAACAGCCCAACTACTAAAAGAACATGGGATTGGTGCTAATTTTGTTGAACTCGATGCAACAAGTGGATTATCTCGTCTTAGGCGATTAGAAATTAATCAATTTCGTAAACAACTCCCAATACATGACTATAAAGAACAACTACTGAATGTAAGTAAATTATAATTTCTTTACCACATCAATCAATTAAGATGGCTACTGACTGACAAGTTTTATATTGATTTTTAGCTTTTAGCTAACAATCAAGTAGTGGTCGTAAAAGGCGAAACAGGTAGTGGGAAAAGTACGCAAATCACACAATACTTGCTTGAAAGTGGACTTTATTCACAACGTCAAATTGGATGCACCCAACCAAGGCGTGTAGCGGCGACATCATTGGCACGACGTGTGGCTTTTGAATGCGGAACAACAGTTGGGGATGGTGTTGGGTATAAAATTCGATTCGAGAATTGTGTTGGATCTGACACTAAAATCAAGTAATGATGAGTTTGTGTATTTAATATTTTATCTACTAAATAAATATTTCGTGATTTACAGATACATGACAGACGGTGTGCTTGTGACTGAATTTGTGAACGATAAAGATGTAGAGGACTACTCCGTTTTGATATTGGATGAAGCTCATGAGCGTAGCGTTCACACTGATGTCGTCTTAGGTAAAGAGTATTAATTACAAAACATTAAAAAACTTATTCTGGAAATGAAATCTAGGACTGTTGAAGCTTTGTTTGAAAAGGCGATTGGATTTAAAAGTAATTGTGACATCTGCTACATTGGAGTCTGAAAAATTTTCATCCTATTTCAACAATGCACCAATTTTAAAAATTCATGGTCGTGGATTCCAGGTTGATGTTAACTATTTAAGTTACAATAATGCAGAGTACATTACAGAATCAGTTAAAAAAGTGATAGAAATTCATCAATCCATGCCATTGGGTTAGCCTATTTTATTAAAAAAAACAGCCCTTTATAATTTTTTTAAGTCAGTAAAACTTTTTTTTATTAGGCGATGTATTAGTCTTCCTTCCTGGACAGGAAGAGATCGAGAGAGCTTGGGATGATATAGTAGAACGATTTAATGAATTGAAGAGACGATTACCTAATACTGTGGATATGATAGTTTTACCATTTTACTCGTCTCTACCACCAGAAGCTCTTAACGAAATTAGCGAACCAACAATCCCAGGGAAACGAAAGGTAAAAATAATCTATAACTTACTTTAGTTTAAGAAAATTACATATTTTATTTCATTATATTCAGGTAATTCTTGCAACAAACATCGCCGAAACATCTTTGACTATCGATAATATAATGTACGTTGTTGATCCTGGTTATTCTAAACAAAGGGATTATAACCCAAAGACTGGAATTGACAGTTTAAATGTCAGACAAATCACTAAAGTAAGTTATGAAAATATTTATGCCCAAACTATTAAAACAATTAAAATGAATGAATGAATGAATGAGTTTATTTGATATGGCTTTGCCCAATCAACACTAAAACAATTAAAATGATTTTTAGGCTCAGGCTATTCAGCGTGCAGGAAGAACTGGACGTCAAGCTCGAGGTACAGTTCATCGGCTTTACACAGTGCATGCGTTTAATGCCATGGCTGAATCACCTATACCTGAGATTCAACGCGCAAACGTAGAAGACGTGGTTCTACAACTTGCATCTTTGGGAATTAATGACATAATCAGTTTTCCTTTCATTGACAAACCTCAAGATGCCTCGGTTTTATCAGCTATGGAATATCTTATAGAACTTCAAGCAATTAAGTATTCTGCAAGTGCAAATCATTTGGAAATAACAATGATTGGAAAAAAGATGTCACAATTTCCGCTAGAACCAAGTCTGGCAAAAGTCCTTATCACATCTAGTGATTTGGGATGCGCTGAAGAAGTACTTTTTAATTTATTTACCATACCCTAAATCAAGAATCGTACTACAAATATTTCTTTTTGTTTTAGGTACTTACCATCGTTTCGGTTCTATCAGCACAAAACAGTAACATCTTTACTAAGCCAAAAAAAATGAATAGAGATCAAATTAAAATGATCACCAGCAAGTTTAATCATCCAATGGGTGATCATTTCACTATTTTGAGAGTTTATCAAATGTGGCAGGATTATAATTATAAGGAGTCATGGTGCAAGGAAAATTTTGTAAACTTTAAGGTGCTTGAAGAAGCATTGGAAATTCGTAAACAATTAGCTTCGCTTATGACATAGTAATTAATAGTATTCATAATTAATAATATTCACTCTTTTAATTAATTGTTTTCTCTTTGTATTTAGTCATGGTCTTCGTGTTACTTCGTGTGGATATAATGTTTCACTTGTCCAAAAAGCATTATGCTCGGGATACTTTCACAAAATTGCTCGTAAAGGATTACGAGGTTTTGCATATCAAGCCTATGGAGGTGGTATCTTAGAAGATGTTTTTATTTTTCCTGCTAGTACACTCTTTGGCACTCCACCAGCTTGGCTCCTTTATAATGAGGTAATCAAGACTAAGAAATCGTTTATGCGGAATGTTGTCCGAATTGAACCAATTTGGATTAAGGAATACTCTCCAGCATTCTTTCAGAAACTCACAAAGGTTTTCCCAGATCTTTTAACATTGTGCTAAATTATTTTTTAACGACTGAATGAGAGACTGATTTTTGCACACACGCCTTGTCATTTAGTTATTAAAGTATAACTCTAAAACTAAAATAATGAATGTAATTCGTTAAATAAATATGATGTGACATTGACACAACCAATTGAATACTAAAAATTTCTTACTGTTGGGAACACAATAAATTTTATATCAATTAAAGCTAATTCATTAAATTAAACATAGTTTAAAAATAATAAATACATTTTTGAAATGGAATGTATTTAATAACGTAAAAAGTTTTTTAAATACATTAAATATGAATTTTAATAAAATCAATGCGTCTGAATTTGGAAATGCACAAATATCAATTGTTCCTTTATGTTTGATTAAGATCTAATTAGATAATATTAATTACATTTCTTCTCTTTTGAAACAAAAGTCTACCTTGAATCCAAAATCCATCATTGATTCAATATAAAAGTAATAAAATCCTACATGAATTTAACCAATTGCTTAAGCATATTAGAATTAAATACAATGAATTACAGATAAAAAGATTGTAAATGCCAAACTTATTATATTCAATTACTACTTCAGAATTGGAGTTAAACCCGAAAACTATAATGTTTTTAAGCTTTTACAACAAAATCATGAATTAATTTGAGATTTTGTGCAAAATCAAAATCTATATTAAAACTAAATTAAATTAATTAAAGTAATTTTAATGAAATTAATTAGTTGTATTTAAAATTAATTAATGAATTAAAAAAATAGTAAATTAAGTAAAGTTGAAATCAATTCAATAAGTGTAACCAACTAAAATTCGACTTTCAAAATAACGCTGGAATTTTGAGAAAAACTATTTTAAGGATTTTAGTTTTAATTTATATTTATTATATTGTCCAAACATATCTTCATAACCTACATTGGCAATTCAAAAATCTTCCCAATTAAATCTAGAGAATTGTGCAGAATTCTTGACCTTGATTTCGTGGACGCACAGTTGCTTGAACCGTTTGAGGCTGATAATATGACATTGTTGGATTTATCGTAGTAGAAGGTACTGGAGGCATACGATTGGTTGATGTAGCTGCGTTTACCACCGATGATGACCGGTTTGAAGTAGAAACTGGACGTGCGCGATACTCCACTGAATTTATTTTAAAATTATTCCGAGGCGTCACTAATTGAATGGGACAAGTTTTCCTTTCTACTTTAACTTCGACCAAAAATCGAACGATTATTTGTTTCTCGTCGTAAACAATATATTCATTGTAGAGCAAAGCATGATCGGTGTATTTTGTACATTTTGCAGTTTTTCCATAAGGAATTTTGCATTTAATGAAATGCCCATTATCCATCCAATCTGGGACAAAGCGACCGTTCCCCTTTACACTGTTATAACCACGCGGAGCACTGGTCCAATCGCTATGGCTTGTTCTGCAAGAATAGATTTTTCCAAGACCGACTTCACAGAGGAGCAAAAAAGTTCGGTCATTGTCGCAATAATTACTGCTTTTCGTAATTCGATCTGCAAAATAAATTCCTGGTCCAAACATTTGTCGTGAGTAAGCAGGTAGTCTGAATCCATTGTTAAGAATGTTTGGAATATTTTCTCGTTTTGTTCCGTGCCAAAGTAGCATCCTATTTGGCGTGTTAAAGAAGCCTTTAGGGTCATCACGTCTCCAAATCCGATGAATATTTTCGACTGTGACCTTGACGTTTTCGTGACATTGACTGTTGTTTACATATTTGACTACTCTATCGTAGTTACTTCCATGTTCCCAAAGCGTGATGCCTCCAAATGTTGTCAAACTTTGCGTATCGGTGTCCATTTGAAGGACCAGTCCTTGCAAATATACCCGTTTCTCGTATCTGGCTTTTGCTTTCTCCTCTGCTTCACGTCTTCGTTCATTGTGGTGGTAGTTCTGATAGGCGTGCATGCTTGCTACTGGATATCACTAATGCTGGCTCGGCTGTAAAAATATATACAAACTGGTATGCATAAACTTGAACTTAAGTGACTTAGAAAAATTAAAAAATTACATTATATGAATTTATTTTAATTAATCTTGTAATAACTTAAATCTTCCAAGTTAAATCGCTAAAGAATTGCTATAGTATACACTTTTAACTCGTTTGATTAGGGTAACTTATTCATAAGAAACAGACGGGTTTTTTGACGTGTGGATGATGGATTCCTTTTCTATTATTTTGATGTTTGAGTAGGAATTTAAATTCAAAAAAGCATTCAAAGTAATTTATTTAAGACCTGACGATTTTCAGATTAAATTCTAGCTGTGTACTTACGTTGAAGGTGTTCAGAAGTTGATTCTCCAGTTTCTATTTTTCTGGTGTCTATAATTAATTTCGAAACCAGAAATTTACAGCTTTATAAATTTTAAGTTAAAGCGTCATTTACAGAATACAAAGATACCTAATAGCGAAGATGGGCGTTGTAAGGGGAGATGCAGAGGACGGAGTGCAGTGACCTATCTTATTGTAAACGTCTTTGATAAAAATGTGATAAAAACGTTGCAGCTGCATATGAGTCAACTCTATTTATAAACAAGATAGACAATGAACAATGAAGTTGAACCCGTAGTTTATTCTGATCTAAAATCATATAATAAAGCATCCACTTTTTATTTATTGGACTGCCATAGACTTTCAAATTGTAACTCCTGCTCCTGTTTTAACCAAATAACAATTGATGATGGATCCGAAATTATAACTCCAGTCTAACTTTAAGTATCCCAGAACATACAAATGAAACCTAAACCCTTGTTATTGAAGGTAACTTTGTTCATATAATACTGGAAACTTCAATGTTTAATATATCTTAGGGTACTCTTAAGTAAAATATGCTTTAATTTCTAATCCGTTTTGGCATAAAAAATTAGACTCCAAAGCTCGCAAAAAAATACCACGATAAATTATCGTGTATATTCCAAGAAATTAACCAAAAGCAAATTCATGTAGTGTTAAAATAGTCCAAAGTTACTTATTGTTTGCTTTATTATGAATGTTTAGTTTTTTGTATAGTCTTTAGTTTTGGCATAATGCAACAGAAAATAATAAATTCTAGAATATCGAAATAAGCCTTCTTGTTAGATTTATTATCCATATTATTTAATGCATTAATAATAAGCTTAAGCCAATCGATTGCTCTTGATTGAATAAAAAAAATCGTTA
>JAQGCN010001112.1:0-11607 GCA_034699725.1 Friesea truncata | reverse complement strand
TTCCATATTACCCACTTTAGAAAGAACTTTGTGGAACTAAGGGGTAAGTTATGCGGGTAGCTCTGTGTAATTAAAAATGAAGTGGAACGAGAGTGTTTACTACTGCTATGGATTAGGCTAGGATCGATTGAAACGCTCGAAGAAGAGCAAGTAAGTAGAGCAGAAGGCGTGAGAAGGAGAAAGTTTCAAGAGATAGGCCCTTTGGAATTTGCATCAACGGAAATGTGAGAATTTGGTGAAATAAAGCTGAATATCTCTCAACGGGTATGTATTTTTTTATATCCTATTTTGAATTTTGGGGTAAAAAAGGAAAGGATATGATGGGAAATCGGATTTTGATGCCATTATTATTATTCAGGAAGAAAAAGTTTCTTCTTCCTTATATAAAAAATTGATGCTGTCATGGCTAATCAAAGATTTTGTCATGCGGTGATGGGATAGTAGTATGCATAGGGTTTCTGTTCATATCTCTAACGGTAAGTCTTTTCCAAAACTAATTCATCTTTTCCACAAAAATGAGAAACTACCTCATGGAAATATTTTCTTTGATTCCGTCGCAATAAAAAAATAAAAACGAAGGACTCAAATATTCACCCCATTTAGACTTTTTTCAACCCTCAAAATGCATTCATTTACTTTAGAGGCTAATAAATAATACATCAGAAACAACCAGCTCTTCGGATTTTTCCATTATTTTGGAAAAAACGTAAAGTATGACAATAAACATAAACCAATCCTCTGTTTCAAGGAAGTATACTTCATCTCAAATAACAAAAACCCTAACACCAGATGCTTCATAGAAACTTATTCTTTTTGGACCAAAATTCAACCAAAAACCCTAAAAGGCTAGTTTAAATCTTCAATAATAAATAAAGATGAAATGAAAATGAAGGGCCAGAAACTTTAAAACCCTTGAAAAAAATTAACTTACAGTCGTATAAAAATAAAGTCACCCTCATTTCTGGAATTTGATACGAAACTAAGTCCATACTGTAACAATAATAAGAGAATGTAATAATTTGTTGGAAAATTCTCCCAACATGATTGAAATTATGGGTATTTTCTCTTGAGAAAATGTTACAAAATCATAATATTAATTCAACTATAAAATATGACAACACGGGAGATATTTTGGATAATTTTTTAGTGTTGGATGAAGTGGAAGGCATAACAATGAGAGAATCATAAAAATTTAGTAGCGGAGAAAGAAAGAGAGAGATAAATATCACCACCTCACCTAAAAAGGGATGAAAATTAAATGAAGAAAGACAAATGTAATCTCATCCTTTTTCTTTCTCTGAATTTTTTAAAAAGGATATATCCTAAGGCGAAGGATAGACCTGCGTATCAATCATCCCTTATTTTTCAAAATCCCTTCACTTCGACAGTATGTAATAAAGACCCTTATCCCTTATCTGTCCCTTGTCTAAAATGGTGTCAACTCAACACTTGTACCCCTCTTACAATATTTCCATTACAAACTTTCTAAAACATAAAGAACAAAAGGTTAAAATAAATCTATAAATATATTTTGAAAAATATCCATTTTAATTCCTAAAACTTTTAATTCCAATATTGAAAAATTATACATACAGGATTCAACAACAATGAAATATGAATTATAAGGATGAGATCATCTTTTATCAAAAATGAATCCTTGAATTATTAAATTTTAATGTGACGTGATATTTATGACACTTAAGTGTAAAAAAGTGACGCTTACCTGGGTAGTAGTGAACTGGTTCTCGATTTTTAACCCGAATTTTTACGTTGTTTAATTACGATGTTAAATTTAGAAAAAAATAATTCACTTTTTCTGAAGAAATTTTAGTATTTAAATAAGGAATGATCTCATATATGTTTCTGCTTTCACTTTAATTGCAGTAATTAAATGAAGAATGGTAAATTAACAACAGTGAAACTCCCGTTGTTGTTGTGTCGTGTATCGTCCTCGTCGTTGAAGAAAGAATGATCCCCTTATTCCCTTTTTTCTTAAGAAGAAGACCAGGGACCAAGGGACCAGGGGAAATGTTTCATATTCTTGTTTTGGGAGGTTTACTTTTTCAATTGTTCATGATAAAAATATTGGCATTGGTTCATTCAAATCATCCAATCAGAAATATTAAACTCAACCCTTAGCAAAATCAATTACAATGCACGGATTTGTATTTTAAATCCTCAGGGGTGGTGGACATTTTGCTTTGAAATCAAAAAGAATATAAAATAATTTTAGAATTGAAAGTTCTTGAGGATAGTTAGAATTCAAGGGTGGTAAGGACAAATGTTGATAAGAGATACAAACAAATTATGCTTCTTTTTATTATTTTCAACCAATTAGACAAATCCTGATTTTAGTTTTAAAGTGTGCTTCCTAATCAGATATAATTCTATTATTATGCTCTAATAATTCGGGAATGTTGTAATGTTTTCAGATATTAGATTTTTGGATTGGTTTTTTAAATTTAAAATAAATGCACAATTATTTTACTAACTGCTGTTACGTTAGGGTTTTATTTAAATAATTCTTAAATGTTGCATGTAAAACCATGGTCGTCCTTAATATAATAGGGAGTGGTTATATATTGTACCAAATACCAATTTAAACAAATACGTGAATACATTCCAAACAAAAAAATTTCAAAATTGGCTTATTCAAAATTTTTTGAGAATTAAATTTAAATAAATTTTCGGTTGACCCAAGAGTGTAAGTGAAGTGTATAGTAAATCATTAAAAGGTGTAAGAGAATGGTAAATTAGGAAATCATCAACGTCAAGTGGATGTTATGTATTTGATTCTGATGTTTCTGAATTAAATTTAAGGAGACAATGGATTGGTATAGCTTTTCCTCATCATAAATGAGAAAAAATATGAAATAAATTCGGATTAGTTAGTTTAGATTAAGAATTTTAAATTTGAAAAAAGATAAGAGAAGAGTAAGAAAGGGGAGACACTTTACTTTTCAACTGTTGCTTTTATATTTCATCTTACAAAAATTCAAAAGTAAGAAAGAGGAAGTGAGTTGTAGTATATCCCTTTGGAATCTGGACACATCCGTCGTCCATCAACTTTCTCCAAGGATAAATTCAGAAGGGGGATTGAAAAGATAAGAAACTGGACTTTATCTTTTCTTACTTTTACTATCTTCCCAACCTAACTTTCTCTTATGTCAAAATTCAGATATAGGAAACTCAAACAAATCAACTTAAACTTTCTCTCTTCAAAATTTAACAATTAGTATTACCACCACCAACACCCACCCCTACCTTAGTAAATTTTTTAAGTTAAGTTTCATGTGAATGATATTTATAAATTGAAAATGATAAACTTTTTCTGTTACTCATACGTAATAGAAGGTCAACCAAAGAGATTATAAGCCAGTCGGTTAAAAAAGTAATAAAATTGACAGATTTAGAATCTGTGAAAAATTTTATTAGTCTAGAAAAACAATTTTTCTACGACTTAACAAAATAATTTTCTTTGACGTGACGAAACATAAATTTTGAGCCAATTAAGATAAAGAATAAACAAAGGAACTTGATCTTTTTTTTTGGAGCTCAGTTTTGTTTGTTTATATTTGATGTATAAAATGTGTCGCCAGAAAGTAATTATTTTAGTAATCTTGTAGTAATCGTGACTACAATACAATTTTTTCAGAAACTTTTTGTAACTGATTATGATCCAACGACTGAAGATTCTTAATTATCGCATAAACTAAATATTCCTTACATTGAAACAAGTGCAATGACACCTCTCAACGTAGAAGGGGTTGAAGGATGCTTCCATGATGGAAGAATTATTTGAATTCATTCAATGTTAATTTAAATATTAGACTACAATCAAATAACACATAAAATTCTCTTTATAATATTTGAGTAAGTTAGAGAGTACAACAATACTGTTTGACCTTAAATTCGAATTCAGATGGGTCAAATTTCTAAAGGACTTTTTACTACTCTCATCATCATAAATCATCATAATATTTTTTTTTCCTTTTGTAATAATTTTATACACATTCATACATTCAATTACACATTAATTTTTAAACAAAATTACTATTTTAACTTACAACTAAAAGTATTATTGAGTCAACTGTGGATTGGTTATTGATTGGCTAGGAATTTTTAAGGGTTTTAATGTACATTAAGAAATAAGGGTATAGTCTAATGGCAATTTTTTTATAGATACGATAATGGGATTTATACATAAATTTTTAAGATATCAATTCGTCAGCTCAGATATTAATTTTAAACCCATTAAATTTTAAACGACGTAAGTCCAAGATAGTTATAGTAATTTATCACGTTTAAATAACAAAATAAACTGTAAAACTGAAATTTTACAGTCTACATTACATTCCTTTCAGGAAAGGTAAAGAATGAAATTAAGGGTGGGCGCTTATAAAGCAATAAGTTATGGCATTATCACGATCTTTGTTTGCTTCACTAAAAGATTAATGAAAATAAAGACGCAACCTCCAGTTAGGTCGCTCAACCACACATTTTCTTAAGATCCATCCAACTATGAGTTGTATCCATTTACATTAAGAAGAATAACGCTTGGATATACTTTTACTCTGAATAACAATTAAATTATCATTCGATTTTAACAAAAATATGTGTAGGTGGTGGATCGAATGAAAAAGAAATCTGCTGTGGTACTGGAGATGGACCAAGGAATTATCAATCCAATTCGATTTTATCAAAAAGCCATTGTATGTTGTGTATCTGCATAACTGGTATTTAATAAAAGTTAAAAATAAATAAATTTAAAAAAAATTCAAACGACGTTTCCTGAAATTTGTTTTCCTAACGCTTTTACACAACAAACCCGACATTCAACCTCACTAAGTTACCATCACTACCACCAACTTCCATCCTGAATATATTATACACACTCAATTACCCAAACCATCAAACAATATTTATATTTTTATTGTATATTTTTTTATTTAAGTAAAATCTAATATAATTTAATTAAATTTTCCTGGAAATATATTCACTTTCTCATTGATTTTTCTCCTATGCTTTCTAATCGTTAACTTTCTCTTAGTGAAAGTTGAGATGAAACTTGTAAATTTCTTCAAATTAGCCAATTTATTTATTTTTAACTTTTATAAAATTATTCAAATTATAAAAATTAACATTACAAATAAAGAAACTTTTTCCCCTCTTCCTTCAACACAAGTTTGAATCCAGTTTTTAGGTGTCATTTTGAGAATATTTAATTCAAGAAAATTGAATAAGAATTTTTTAAAAAGACAACTTTTAATCGTTGGTTTTTGAATGTTTGATTCATTTTTGAATTTGATCTCCAATGACAGCAGCAGCAGCAGCAGAGATTTATAAAATGGAATGTTAAAGAAGTATTTTTCATGAATGTGACATGTAATTTTTATATGATTTTTTTTACAATTTAAAAAGATATCTTTTCATCTTCCACTTTAGTTTTCTCTTAAGAAATGTTTAATAAGAGAAAGACATAAATATTAAAAAGCTAGTGCTGGGTTTAGTGTCCTTGTCGTAGTTCGTTTTCCGTATACCCTTCTAACCTGTATAACCAATCCTTGACAGTAGATCTGGATGTCATATTCAGTTAAGAGAGTAAAAATTTAGAAGAGAAAGCAGTATGTTATTTTAAGAATGATTTATTTTATTGATCTGGCGAAGACAGAGTAAAGTGGATGGATCGTATTTTTATCCAGAGGTATGCTCTGGATGTGTTGATAATGAAAAGCTTGAGGGTATTTCAAGATATTGGTATCCTTTGTTAAACTCATTTCATAGTTTTACCACTCATGAAAGAAAATACTCTACTCACTTTCACTTGAACCCTTAAACGAAACCTGAGCTGTGAAAAAGATAATTTTCTCAGTGTTTAAGATAAAGATAAACCTGATACTGAAAGGTTGTAGATGATGAAAATATGGAGTGAAAATCTTGTACTTTCTCTTTTGTAATTGAACTGATATTTACTTAATAGTAAAATAAATAAATTTTCAAAAAATTTTAAATGACGTTTCGCTAAGTTTTTCGTTATTCTTTGAATAATCTTAAAATAATAAATAAGGACGGAAGAATTTGAAAAATAATTAATTCTTAATCACAACTTCTTCATCCCGTTTGAAAATTTTATTATATTAAATTTGTAATAAAATGACTGGTATGTTGTGTTTTTTAAAGTTCACTTTAATTTGGCAGGAAAGCGCGTTAAGTAAGGTTATTTAATTTATTATTCTGAGCGTCTAAGGCTGATTTCCTTGTGTAGAAAGTTATAATTATAAAACAACAACCTAGAATTAAATTACGATTGTTTAATTTAGAAATTTTAATTCCACTTAATATCTCTGCTTTGTTTAGTAATTTTATCCCGTAAGACATTGACCATATAAATTCATCCAAATTCCTCAAAATGAGCACGGACATCAATCTCCGTCCATACTTTTCGTACTTGACCCACGAACATTTTAATTGCATCAGAATCCGGGAGTTCATTCATTATTCTATGGAAGATGAAATTATTCATCTTACATCACAATGCTATATAGTCATATATATATAATTATAATAACATTAGTCAACTTCCTTAACTACATTATAATCATTAATTAGATAATTAAATTAGAAGAAGTTAGTAAATTGTATTATTGGAATTAAGAATAAGAAATATTCAAAAAAAAACTTTGAGTTTGATAATTAATTTATTTATTTCCTTGATTTCTCTTTGCTAATAGGGATGTAATATTACATTTCATTTAGCACGGCTGAAAATTAAGAATAATTTTTGTACTACCGGAATATTTCATCTAAGTGAGGCCTGAGGTGTGTTTGTTTGTTTTCGTTGGGAATTTAAGTTAATTTGTATAATTAATTTACATTATAATTTCTTTCTGCTTTTTATATAATTTTACATAATTTTTTGATTACTATTAATTACCCGGATTTAATGGCACATTAAGCAGGTCTGTCACTGTTCCACTTCCCAAGTTTTAAGTTAAATCACACATTTTGCAACAAAAAAAAGCTACAATTTATAATAATTTTATGAGAAAACATAATAATTTTTAACAAAAATTAACTCATAATTAAAATTCTATTACAAAAATTAATAATTTTTTAAAAAAATTAATATAATTTAAGAAAAATTGTATGAAAATATTTTCAAAAAGCAGCAATGTTATGAAAAATTAATTTAACTTAATCATAACGAACTAGAAAGAAATCAAAATTAAAATAAGTTCTATAATTTTTTTTAGCAAAAGGACAACAATTTCAAATATTTTGAAAACCAATTTTTCAACAATTAAATTACTAAACTAAACTAAAATTACAAATCATAATATTCAATATTCTAATATGATTCTAAAAATAATTAAATAAACTAATATTTTTAATTCTAATGATTAATTTCCATAAAGAAAGAAGGAACAATGGACTATTAAATTGTGAAGGGGCTTCTGCACAATTAAGTTTGTTTTGTCTTGTAAAATTCAAACACTAATTGAGAATTAACGAGATCAACTCAAATAAGTAATGAATTCCTACTGGAATGATTACTACCCCTCTGTGTTGGAGTAGAACATGCTGAAAATGATGGTCTTTTAATCCTGGATCTTAGCTGTCCAGTTGTCGGGGGTGTAGACATTGGACGTTGTAATAGTGGATGGCCAATATGGGCACAGGGTGTAGCTGGAGTAGATTGAGCACCGCTGGCATTTGACGTAGTTCTGTTGAAGTGATTACTGAAATCTTGACTGTTGTTGTGACTATTGGTTGAGTTCCTCCGTTTGTCGCCTTTACCCCTGCAGGGATCGTTTCGAACGAGGAATTCTTCAAGTGTCTCCCATCCACCTCCAATTCGCACCATTACATGAACACCCTTTAGCAACTGAAAATGGAATTCAAATCAACCAATCAGAAAATTCGATGTGAATTTACACTGGAAACCTTAACCTTACGAACACCGTGCGTCCATTTATGAGATACTTCCCTTTGGACAATTTTCTTGTCCATAAGTTCTAAAGTAAAAGATTTAAAATACTAGCGTACTTTGTTTAATCGCTTGATCTAAGATTTAAACAATTTTAACATATTAGTTAAATTTCAAATATTGTCATACGGCGTTAAGCTTTATCGAAAATATTGGCGTTTTTTTATGTATATATATTTTTTTTTAAATTAATTGAAATCCATCTCTTCGCCAATTGCTTCTTGTTTCAATTCAAAAGAATCATTTTGAAACCAAACTTTCTTTTGTCTACCAAAATTAAAAATCTTATCTCGACAATCATTCTTTGGACAATTTGATGCTAAGCAATGAAAAAATGCTTGAATTTCTTCTTTGAGTCGATTAATTTTAACATTCAGATTTACTATCCAAAGAGGTAAGGAATGCTTGTCAGTCATTTCTTCTGCAACTTCCGGAATCTTCGCCCCATGGCTAAATACTCCAATTATTGTACATTGAGTCTTAACTTTCTCCAGTATAAATGAAGAGCATAGACATCTAATCAAAGGTGATTTTTCACCGATTTTCCAATCTTCTCTGTTTTTAAGTCCATGGCAAAGTATGTTTAATATCCATATCCTACTTTCCCTGTAATGTTTGAAAGAAAGTAATTTTTATGATAAAACCCGAAATTGATATGAAATTATGTGTATTACCGATTGTAATCTTCATCGTTGTAAAAGGAAATAAAATCTGGAAGGATCGTCATTTTAATTATTGGTTTTGCAAATAAGGCTGTTGTGACGCGTTTGAACATTGTATGCGAAGGTTGCTTCAGAATTTCCCAAATCCCAACGACCCATGTTACAAGAAGGATTGAGATCCTACATTCTCATAAGTCAACGATACCACATCTGATCCCGTTCAAAATATGAAGGGAAAGTTTTGCATCTTTAATTCGAGCAGCCAGAATAAAAAGTTTTAATAAAATTAAACAATCACCACAGAATTTTCTGATTCTGAAGGTTGTTTAAAATTAATTTAATTTTCAAAATTAAATTGTACTTAAGCATAGTTCAGTTTCAGATAAAAAGCACAAAGTGTAAAGTAGCTTAATTAAAAAAAATGGAGAGCTTTTTTTTGGTAATTATTTTGTGAAGGCTATTCATGAATTTACTGTCTGGACTCTTGGTATTATTGCCCTCGTATTGGCTATTGTTGAACTCCTTGGTGTAATCTGTTTAAAAACAGTCGTATTTTTTAACGAAAAATGATAATTTTTCATATGGATAAGACACACAACAACGCTATCTTTTAAATTTTACTTTAACTTCGACTTGTGCAAATTGTCACATCCCATTTTTAATTAATATGACATGAAATTCTCAATAATAAGAATGATGGTGTGCCATCCATCACCATCATTCTAAAGAGTGAAAGGTGGATTATAGTTTGGCGCAGGAGAAATTCCACTTTCACTCTTCATACTCTATTCTGATTGGCTCTTTAAAAAATGTGTCCCCTCCTCCGCTTCCTTTCTTCAAAAAGTAAAATTCTTAATGAAAGGAAGAAAAATTACTGTAAAGGGTTTTAAATTTTAATAAAGAAATTAACTAAATTAATAATGATTCACAATAAGTAGGACTAATGACTTCACCGCATTCAAATATAACAAAATCATTAACTTCAATTGAATTCCGAAATAAGAAACTCGCGAACGGCGAACAGACATTGTATCTGAATTAAGAAGAAAATCTTGATTTTTACAAGTGATTGCTCACCAACTTCAGGAATGGATTTTACCACTTACCACTAACGAATTTAACCTCTACTTATAATTATTAGCATTTAATGATTCTAACCTCTACTACGAATTTTCCTCTAATCAATTCAGATTCATTTCATTTTGCATATTAACGTTTTATTGTGTTTGTATTCATTTAGGTCCAATCGTTTTAGATGTCTCAAGGAGCATTTTATTAATTTCCGGATCGAATAATTAGAGATGAGTCAAATGGAATTTCAGGAGTTTCTGTTGATTTTTGAGCAATTTTTCTTGTAATTCGCCTACTTTTCGGACAACTCTGTTGGTCCTTTTACGAATTTCTAGGAGGGTTAGTAGTGGTTCATTGGTTGCTCGAGATTTCTGGGTAAGATCAACGTCATCGACTTCAACATCGATTGTTTTAGCTACAACATCATCAATTCCTTCGTCTTGATCCATTGGTTCATCTTGGTTGAAAAATTCTTCCATTTTCTAAAAAAAGAAGCTTTCCAATCGCTTTGCTACTACTGTTGCTGTTGTTGCTAACTTAGTTTTCATGAAAACATCGCTGAAGTGAAATGAATCTGAAAAAATTAAATGGCGTCCTGTGATTTGTTTCAAATTGGACTGACTTTTAAAAAATTAGAAAAGCAATTAGTTTGTTTTCACTTATTATTTTTGATTTTTTAAACTTTCCCCAGATATTTTCAAAAATATTCCCCAGATATTTCAGATATCGATTCCCCGGCAATGCAGTAGTAAATTTTTTTTAGAAATTTTGTAATTTACAGCCAATTTATTTTAATACGGAAAATTTTTTCTGAATTTTTTTTTATATTTCGTTTAGTATAATCCTAGAATTTTTCATTTTGACATCAACCAGGAATCAATCGGTTTACTAGAATCTTCAGAACTTCAGATTCATCTTTTACAATACAACTCTGATGATGATTTGGAAAATTAACTAAAATATTGAATTTTATATTGGTTTTTAAGAAAAAAAATTAATTTTTAACCATTGGTTCGCTAACAACGTCATTTTGTCAATTTAAAATCAATCATACAATATACAACAAAAATTTCTTATTAGTTCCTGTGAGCTTTGCGCATTAGTTTTTGATATTTGAAAAGTTGATCTTAGCAAAGAAGAACATCTTAAGTATTAAAATACAAAATGGCGGCCTTGCTGGCGGGCCGCGGTTGATCCTAAAACTAATATTTCTCAAAAACCACACTGGGAATATTTATAATTTTGGTGTCAAATTATTCAGAAAAACGTACTTAAAAATATAAGAAATGTCACTGGACTCTGTACACCGGAAGAGTTTGTACTTACTACTCATCCATTTTGGAAAATGTAATGGATATCAATGCTTAAACTAATATTTCTCAAGAACGGCCTGTAGGATTTTTTAATTTTGGTGTCAAATTATTCAGAAGAAAGTGCTTTAAAGTATAAGATATGTGAGTTGACTTGGTATATTGAAAAAGTTTGTACTCATGCTTATATTTTGGAAAATGAAATGGGTGTCAATATTAAAACTAATATTTCTCAAAAACCACACTGGGAATATTTATAATTTTGGTGTCAACTTATTCAGAAAAACGTACTTAAAGATATAAGAAATGTCACTGGACTCTGCTCACCGGAAGAGTTTGTATCTTACACCCATCCTTATATTTTGGAAAATGTAATGGATATCAATCGAAGCAGGTAATAATGTAGACTCAATAATGTAGACCGTAATAATGTACACCCAATAATGTACACCGTAATAATGTAGACCGTGTAATAATGTAGACCACAAAATATGTAGACCGTGTAATAATGTAGACCAAAAAAATGCAGACCATGTAATAATGTAGACCGTTTTTAAATGTAGACCATGAAAATGTG
>JAQGCN010001111.1:0-11627 GCA_034699725.1 Friesea truncata | reverse complement strand
TGCTTGGAGTTTTTGGATTATTGAAACGATTTCCTGCTCGATTCTCGTCTAATTTTACTTTAGTAATTGTTGATTTTCCTTTGCTTATTAGTTTTCTAGGATCTTGTGGTGAATATTGTGGAGTGGAATAAGGAGGATTCTGATGACTGACACCACCTGTGTCAACTTCTGCTTCAGTATACGACTTCATCGTCGTTGTCGAAGGGGTATCCGTTTTTATTAAGTCAGTATCCACAGGATCAGAAAAATCTAACGGAATATCACTATTAGTTGCATTTTTTCTAGATGAAAACATTCCCCAGAAATCTGAAAGAGGAGAATCGTCATCGTTTTCTTCAGCTTCTGTTTCATCATCGTTGGACTGCTCGTGAACTCTGTCAGCATCCACTCCATCGGTGACTTCGTCATTGTAGACCTTTGTAGTGAATAGAAATGGAGTTTCTGTAGGTGTATTTAGTTCGTTTCTAATAGCAGAACTTGTAAATTCGTATGATGGCGTTGTCGTTTCATATCTTGAATTTGTAGTAAATGGATTAATACTTGTAGAAGTTGTAGTCTTCTTTCGTTGATTTGTTACTTTGTTAACAGCAGAATGAAAAAATGGTTCAATGGGTATGAATCCAGTTTCTACTGTCGGATAGGAAGGGTGCCATGATGTTTGTGGAAGATTTGTGACAGTGAACCTTGAAGAGTAGGATGGTAATGTGGGGAGTGACGACGATTGAGATTTGGATCGAACTTTTGGTTTCATGAAGTGTGATTGGGTATTTGTTTCAGCAAATGGGTTTAAAGGGATATAAGGTTGAATGGGTTTTCTTGGAATGTACTCAGGAGGGTCATAGGACAAGGGAATTGATGGTTCTACTTTTGATGGCCGGTCGAGCCAAGATGGAGGTAAGGGATCTGGACCTTTTATTCCTGGAGCAAATCCTCGGTTGTCATCGTCACGATCATGGTCGTCTGAACTTTTATCCGCTATCGATACACTTGGAGAAATGCCAAGGTTAAGTCCAAAATCTAAATTTGGTATTGGAATTCCAAAAAGAGTGCTAAGGGCGCTGAGGCCACTGGATACTTTTGAATCTGGCTCATGCACCTAAAAGAAGTGTCTAAATGTAGCTCTTTGTAATTCGAATATCAAACATGTCCAACATTTTACCTTGTTTAGACTTGTGATACTTCCAGCATAAATTGTAGGACTGTCTCCTGGGATATAATCGTGAGACTGTAAGAATTTTTCATCTAAGAGACAAAGACAAAGTAAAATAGGATGTTAGGCAAATATTGACTTAATTGTCTTTGGTTAATCTCACCTTTGTGTCGACGATTGTTTTTGAGCTCAATGTTTCCATTATTGTCAATATACTCCGAATCGTTCGTTTGTTCCGATATGACATGCGTAGGATTTGTATCTGCGAATACTGGTTTTTCAAATGGTTCCGATAGGACAGGACGTGGTTTCCTTTTTGACGTTGTTAAGTTTGGACAGTTTTGTTCATTGTACTTTGAAGTTGGGATACCTCTTAGACGATTATTGTTCGTATTTGAACAAATCATTCTTCCTGGACGGAGTGATTTGATTGGTATTCCATGAAGTTCGTTTGGAGAATCACAAATGGATTCAGTGAGCTCTTGGACATTTTCTCTACTCATTAAATTTCTAAACCATATTAGTTCACAATCACAATTAAGAGGATTTCCTATAATTCAATTTAGTATTAATTGATATATTTCAAACATTAAGAATCATTACACACCTGACACATCAAGAAAAGCGATGTTACTTTTAACTTTGTGAAAAACATGTTCGTTCAGAGTCGATATAGAATTATTTTTCAACACAAGCATCTTCAAACGGCTCATTCCATCAAAAATTCGAATTGGAAGATGACATATTCCATTGTCATTCACCTAAATCGCAATTAATAATGTTACATTACACATAAACGTTTTATGATTTTTAAATTCCTGATTCATACCCTTAACTCAACGAGCCACTGCAAATGCCTCAGAGCTTTCTCATTGAATATACGTATTCTGTTATAGCTAAGATCAAGAACTTCAAGGGAATTTAGCTGGAACAGACCCATCCGCGTCATGTCATCGAAATTGTTATGACTCAAATTGAGATATTTCAACGAATTCGTCCTTTCAAACGCTGATTCGCCAATACTTTCCAATTCGTTTTGCTGTAAATCTAAACCGTCCAGCGAGCTGAGTCCGACGAAAGCTTGATTGTTGATTACACGAATTTTGTTTCTACTCAAACGCAAATAGATCAATCTTGGAAGATCTGTAAAACTTTCTCCTCGGATTTCTGTAAGCTCGTTTCCATCCAAATCGACGATTGTCAAAGATTTCAAATTCTAAATTCAAAATGAAAAACGTTACAATTTACTTATGATTTATAATAAGAAAATGCTCACTTTAAATGTATGATGTTTCATTTCTTTAATTTTATTGTCATTTAGATATAATTCCATCAAATTAAGAGATCCATCCAATGTTTCACTTTCTAATTGTCCAATTGAATTGTGACTAAAATCAACTACTTTAAGACTGGGTGCTTTGATAACATCAGGTATAGAAACGAGTGCATTGTGTGCTAAGTCAAGTACTTGTATTTTTTCAGAATTTTCAAAGGTTCCATTATCAACAATCGATATACGATTCTCTCTTGCATTGAATTTTTCCAATGCTTGTAAATGTTTGAATGCTGATTTTGGTAAACGTGAAATACGATTGGAGTTTAAATCGATCGATTTCAATTTATAAAGATTATCGAATGCTGCATCATCAATTCGAGTAATTTGATTGGATGATATCTTTAGAGAGCGTAGATTTTTGAGGTCAGAGAATATACGAACGTAGAGTTCAGCGATGGAATTTTGTTTCAGATTTAATTCCCTTAAATTTTCCATTGCGACAAAAAGCCCTTGAGGGATACGTGCGAGTGAATTGCCTTTCATACTGAATTCTTCCAAAGATTTCAAAGTATTGAAAACATCACTTGGAACATTACTGATTCTGTTATTGGCCAAATTCAATACTTGAAGTTTTCCAAAATCTCGAAATGTATTACTTTGAATAGTTTCTAAATGATTTCTACTTAAATCCAAGTGTTTTAGTTTAAGAAGTCCTGTGAGTGAATTAAAGGCAATAGAACTGAGTCCATTTCCAATTATTTCCAACTGCTCTAAATTTCCATTCGATACGAAAGTAGAGTAGCCTATGGATTTGATATTGTTGTAACTTAAATCAAGTCGAACTAAGTTTGGTAGTTGTGAAAATGTTGGTATTCCTAGATTTTGAATCTTATTTGTAGAGAGATCGAGTTCAGCCAATGATGGAATTCTCCACACGTCGCTTTCTAAAGATGGTAGCTCCGTAAGAGAGTTATTCCGTAGACTTAATTCTAACAAAGAAGGAACGTTTCGAAATGCTTCACGTTGAATTTTATTTATCAAATTATCGCTTAAATCCACTTTCTGAAGTTGTGAATGATCTGCAATCGTTCCTGATTGAAGGGTCGTTATTCCATTTTCTCCCAAATCCAGAAATCTTAACGATTTCAGAGAACTCAACAATTCACCAATTTCATTTCCGGTGCTTAAGAGATTTTTTCTCATTCTGAAAATTTAAAACTTATAAATCAATTTTCATTACAAATTGTTTGTTTACTAACCGAAGCTCTTCAAGTAATGGAGATGAATCAAAGAATAATTTTGGGATGTTTCGGAGTTCATTCTTGCTTAAATCCACCTTTCTCAAGGCTGGAAGATGCGTAAATGATCTCGGACTGACTGTTTGAATTTGATTTTCAGCAAGGTTAAGCATTTGAAGCGTTTTTAAATGGACGAATGATCCTTCAGGTAAAGTTTTAAAGGAATTCAAAGAGAGATCGAGAGATTTCAGGGATATCAACTCTTCACAAGCGCGTCCGACCGAGACAGCATCTTGAAGTCGATTATTTGACAGCGACAGGACCTGCAAATAAGTTTGATCATTGAACACAAATTAGGGAAGCTTCTCTGCTTTTTTTAAAGTGTTGCAATGCAATCAAGCGTCAAAGAAACATTTATGGTAGAATATGTGCAATAATTGTTAAACCATTGAATTAGTTGATGTTAATGCTCGAGTAAATCAGAATATAATGTCAGTTCCTATGAATTCTCTTAAAAGCGGAAGAGATTCGAAGATGCAACTTTATACGCAAACGCAATGGTGGAATAAGTTAAATTGATATAAAAACGATAAGGTTAATAAAATAATAAACTAACCTCTAATTTTGGAAGTAGAGCAAAACTCCTCCTTTGGACGTGATTTATCTGGTTACCACTGAAATTAGCCAATCTGAGTGTATCTAAAGGCCCAAAAATCCCTTCAGCCAGTGTCAGAAGTTTTGAGTTTACAATATGAATCTGCTTAATTGCAGCCATCTTAGCAAATGCACCAATAGGAAACCCAGAAATTAGTGAACCATCTATTCGAATGTGTTTAAGACGATTTAATCCACTGAATTTGGGAAGGAGACGAATTTTGCTTTGTTCAATTGTAAATGCTTCTAAATTTCTAAGCTGTTCAATTGAATCAAATGGAAAATCCAGTAGTTTGTCTTCAACAATGTATAATTCTTCGATAGAATTTTCCAAACCAGCAAATGCATTCCGTGAAATTGATTCTAATCCATTATTACGTAGGAGAAGTCTTCCGATCTAAAGCAACAATTTATGTTAAACAGTCAGTAATAAATAAGAACATTAGCTTGTTGCTATCTTTTCATTGGACATGCACACTTCAAGTAACATCACTGACCTGAAAACTTTATTTATTTCATTATATGCAATTATGAATTCAGTGCCAGATTTCGTAAGAGTTCAAACAGTTATACACATAATACGTTATGCGCATTATGAAAATGGAACTGGTAATATAATTCTTTGCATCTGCGCATGTCAAATGAAAATAATTTGAATACTTACTCGTAATGCACCAAACGCTCTTGCTGGAAGTGTTGGCATTTTGTTATTTTCTACAATTAATTCATCAATGGCTGGCATACTACGAAATCTCATCAAACTTTCAAGTGCACCGTTGACACGGTCCAAGTCACTGTGACTGCACCTAAACAAATAATGAAGTTACGTTTTAATATGTCTTATTCTTCAAACAATTCAATTGAAACAGGAAATAACGCTTATAAATTATTACCAGACTTGAATTTGTTCATTTCTTCCACGACACCTGCAAGGCATGATGTCTTCCGGTGGTGGACATTTGTCTCCATGTACCACCCCAAGGAAAAGAAGAACAATGGATCCAATCAAAAAAATCAGATTCATTCTCTAAAATCAAACAATTAAAGGAAATACACTTCATCAATTTCATAAATTTGTTAAGAACACCCGGTGTAGCCAAATTCATTTTGTTGACAAAATTATTATTGCAAAACTAATTTAGTCTGCTTCTTAGGAGTAAAAAGAACCGGATGAAGTAAATTAGCACTACTTACTCCACTTTTGGATCAATTTTACTACATTTGATTCACATCGTTTATTTCTACTGACCCAAATCACTTAAAAATCTTCCTTTACGAATCCTTATTTACAATAACAATAAAATTAACAGGATTTCTAATTTTGCAAACATAAGTTAATTCTCTAATTGAAAATTTTAAGTTACCTCATCTTATAGTTTCAATATTAAGTCATTTCATTCGCATTACTGCATTTTTCCTTTGGTTGAACATATTAAAATTAATGGATTACAAATTGTTTGTAAAACAGTTAAACACCAGGAAATAATAGATTTGGTTTAGAATTTTCTATAATCACAGCAGGATTTTCCATTACATTCATCTTTCATGGGAAATATTTTTGTAAAACTGTTCAATACAATTTTATGACAACACATTAACTACAAACAGTTATAGAATGAAAGAATGAAACTAAAGGCTTAGATGCTATTAAACTATTACATTTATGTTATGAAAATAAATTTTCTCTGGAAGGCTTTTGAAGAAATGAATTAGAAAGTCTTCAGTGAAAGCTACCTCACTGGTTATTAAAATGACAAATTGACAACCACCAACCACAAAACCACATAATTGACTTATGTAATTTAAAGAATGGTTTTGGTTATATTAATAATATTACCTCATCGTTTGAGTTCCACAGTTTTTAAGGCTAATTTTTCATAACGAAATCCAGTTTTAGAAACCATTGAAAATAATATCACTTCCGGTGAAGCAACTTTTCTCAACTTTCTCTTTCACTTTAATGTATTCTAAGTTTAATGTAAATGTAATTAAAAACACACATCACTTTCAATTCACATTTTGATTATTGTGTTAGTGATGCACGGGATAAAGGTTGCAAAAACTAAACACAAAACTGCGCACAGAAACAGTTGAGAATGAATAATTAATTCGATTGGTGAAAGTTTGTTAACATCTTCAGGAATGGAAATATTGGTTTTGATACTGGTATATTTTTAACTAAGAATTCCTTAAATCTGTAAGATCTTGGATGTTACTGTTACCTTTAACTGACTCAAATTTTATATGTGGACATTTGGAATTTTTCTCTCTATAAACATCAATGGGACGCTCAACGAAAGGACAATGCAAAAATGAAGGCGATTTTTCCTTTGTATATTAAGATTGAATCCCAAAATTGCCATTTCCCTTTTCCCTTCGGTGTGGTTGAATTTAAGTTTCTATTGTTATCCTTTTGGGTTTAAGATTTTAAATTACATTTAACCCCTTCTTATTTCTTTAACTTAAATTTTGCAGTACCTACGCCCCTGTTCCGCCCCAGTTTCTCAACCGAGAAGAAAATACAGTAGAAAACGTATGTATGTGTGTGTGTTAATAAAGGAAAGCACCGTAGTGTAGACCCATTGTCATTTTATAAGCTTAAGGTATTTTAATTACAAAAGTAAAAAGACTTTCAGTTAGTCTAAATCCCATTTTTATAAAAGTTAATTGAGGGAAGCATAATCACTACTCATTGTCAATATCATCCCAACCACAATTCGTTTGGTTCCTTCGTGACATCACGTAATTCAAATTGACATTTGTTTTTACAGTAATTGTACCTACTTAGATTAATTAAACTTCTTGAATTAAATATTATTGTACACTTACAACGAAAATCCACTCCACATACAAATCCTTAAAGATGCAAAGTTCTTATTTATGAAAAAATGTTTATTCCATTAATTTTTAATATAAAAGCTGTAACAGCGAATGCGTTCGATTTGTAATTTGGAATTTAAATTGAATTGAGGCGTTAATTTATAGAACATTATATCGCTTTAAATCTAAAAATCGATTTCAAACAGAAATTGTTGTTGTCAAAATGCAAATTGGATTATGTGGAATTTTATTCAACTAAAACAATGCTTGTATAATTAATTCTATTAACTACATCAAACTAATTATTGTAGAGATCTAAAAAATTATTTTTAAGCAAAGAAAGTTTTGTATTGTCCCTTTACCGCATCATGGATTTTAATTGTGCGTGTCATGTCATTGTCACTGCTTAATTGTAATTGTAGAGCAATTATATATTTTGTATCTAATTTTAATTGTCAACTAGCATTATTAAAATTTAAAACAAACAATGCATTTAAATTTCGCAATAAAGCCACGTAAGCAAATTCAATTTTCAGCAAATTATTATAATTTGATCAAGCGGTGGGTGAGATCGTTTTTTATATAAATCCGACCATTTCATTTGGAATTTATACTTCATTGCAACAATGCTGATAAATGAAATGAAGATGGCAATTTATAATACAAAATTAACTGACATTTGAAGGTTACTTTGCTTGAGCTAGCATTTGCTTCTTTCGTAAAAGTGCAATTTTAATATATAACAAAAGATACTCAACAACCCCATCTTAACGGAATCCAAATCAGTTTTAACGCAATTCATCGTTATGAAGATGAAAAGAAAATCAGAAGATGAACTTTATGCAAAAGACTCTGAACAATGCATAGTCAGGCCAGGTGAATAATTCATTTGTAGTTTACTTGAGTATCCATGGTTGAGGACACACCACCTTATTCCGGCTCTCCAATTGGCTCCTTCTTAACATGTACGTCAGCACAATTTGAAGCATTTTACTCCGTCGTAGAATCACCAGCAGAAAACATTGATTTTTTACTCGTTAAAAAAATTAAAGGTTCGTAACTTTAGTCACGAAAGAAATAAGCACGTGTATGACGTAGTGTTAGGGGGATACTGATCGATAAAATGCTTTTTGACACAGTTTCTTCAATGCATGATTTATTTAAAGAAATAAAGAATAAATTATCAATATTTCCTTTGTCACCCGATTGATAGTCATTCATCGAATGACTCAAGCGATCAGGCGATATAATAAAATTTAATTATAGTGTCAAAAGCTGTAGACTTGTTCATAATCATCCGATCCGTCTGTCAAAAATAGAAATGCTGACATTGAAAAGTTGAAATTGCAAATTGCTTCAGCTCATTGGTTAAAACCAGTATTAAGTGGGTGAATTTTTTGCAATATGAATCCTATTGTTTAATTTGCGAATCCAAATCACGTCATCTTCCCTTTATCATCATCGCGTCCTTCTTCCACACACCCCCTTTCTTTAACCAATCTTCTTTTGTTAAGTTTCTTTTGTTGTTACGTAACCTTATTACATAGTGTTATATTCTTTTAATATTAAGAACAATATAACCATTCTTCATTTCTTGTCAGTGATTGATTGAGCACTGATTCATCAACACCGGGTCTTCCCCGAATTCTTAAAATTTTCTTTAATAAAAAATTTCAGCATTTTATTTTCTATTTTTATTTTATTAGTAAAAGTCATTCGTTTATTTACTTCACGGCTAATTTCCAAAACTAGGGCAAAGAACCAGTTTATCCAGAAGGTCGATTATCGATTTAACTAAATTTGTTCAAAGAATTCCATTCCCCTTGTCAATTTTTTTCGCTACGTTTTCCCTTTCGTGACAGTCTTTCTTAGAGAATTTGGAGGAACGGACGCTGCTGCAAGCAACAGGGAGACATTTTCTTACATTAATGTAAGCAAATTATAATAATTTGCTTACAAAATGATCAACCAATAATGAATTATATTTTATTAAAAATTGTAATTTTTAATTTGAAACTTTTTGCAGAATTTAACTTGCAATGCTTCGGTTGTCATTACAAGGCCTTAAAAATATTGGAATCGATGCAGCGTCTGCTCCTAAAAATTTCAGAGCAACACCCCAAGTAATAAATTCACCTTGGATACAACATTTGACCTCTAATTCTGGACATCCTACTCCACCTGCTCTCATTACGCAAAAAAAGGAATTTCATTCTACCCCACCTGCATTTTTTCGAAAACGACGCCATGAGAATGGAAATCCAAGGATTTTAATTACAGGTAATTATAAATTAACTGGTGGTCTGTTGTGTATTTTTATACTGGATTTCAGGAAGTTTAGGCCAATTGGGTTCTGGCCTTGCACGACTGTTCAGGCATAAATATGGGAAAGAAAACGTTTTCATGTCAGATATAAGAAAACCGACCGAAGAAATCACATCGGCTGGTCCTTATATATTTGCTGACGTTCTTGATTATCAATGCTTGCAGAAAATTATTGTAACGCATCGTATTGATTGGTTGGTCCATTTTAGCGCACTTTTGAGTGCTGTTGCTGAGCAAAATGTTGGATTAAGTATGAAAGTAAATATTCAAGGTAAAAAATTGAATCAATCCAATTGTTAGATATTTATGTTGCATTTTACGATTAGGTACACACAACGCTATTGAACTTGCTCATCAGTATGGATTACGCGTATTCATTCCGAGTACGATTGCAGCGTTTGGTCCAGAGTCACCTCGGAATCCAACACCTAATCTAACTGTCCAAAGACCTAAAACAATTTACGGAGTTGCAAAGGTAAAGTTCTTCAGCTTAAATTATTGAATTAAGTAAAATCAATAATTTATTTTGATGTTAAGGTTCATACGGAACTTCTGGGTGAATATTTTCATCATAAATTTGGTACGGATTTTAGATGTCTTAGATTTCCAGGAGTACTATCTTCTGACACCCACCCTGGTGGTGGAACTACTGGTAATATAATATAAACGATTGACAAAAATTAGTTAAGTTTACAATTAATTATGTTTTTCTTGGCAGATTATGCGATTCAAATATTTCATGACGCTCTGAAACAAGGTCACTATACATGCTACCTTGGTCCGCACACCCGACTACCAATGATGCATATTGATGATTGTCTGCGTTCAGTTGCTGAGTTCATGGAACTTCCGTCCCAAGAACTTCCTCTAAGGACTTATAATGTAACTGGGGATTCCTTCACCCCAAATGAACTTGGATTGGAAATCTGCAAGCAAATTCCCGATTTCAAATTAGACTATCGTCCAGATCATAGACTTGCAATTGCAGAATCATGGCCTGAAGTATTTGACGATTCATGTGCTAGGAGAGACTGGAATTGGAGAGCACATTACGATACTGCTCGTATGGCAGCTGCTATGCTCAATGACCTCCGTCCTATATACGAACCAGAACCAGAAACACATCAACCACTGCTTGCGACTGCAATGGCTTGACATGATAATACGCAAGAGAAATATTAGTTTTTAATGGAACAACATTTCATTTTTAAAATATTGACGCACTTATTATAAAAAAATACGGGATAATTATATTAAATATTAATTTCAAAAGAATGAAACGGTATGTTAGGTAGGAATAATGGGATTTTCCCCTAATTTTGGCCCACATGGGATTTCATAGAAATTCCTAAAGTGAAAGTCCTTTTTAAAATTTTAAGTTTAAAAATACTTATTTGTTATTTCAAATTCAAAGTTACTCAATTTAAACAGGAATACCTTGTTTGTAGTATAGTGTAATTAGTAAGGAAAAGAAACATTTTAACAGAAAATATAAAAATGAAAGCAATAATCAAATAAACGTGAATTTTTTTCAAATTGCATGTTTACCCAAATACAGACAAAAAATTAATTTCTCTATAGTTTACAAAATCTTAACAGCTTAAATGAGCTTTGATTTAACTTTTTCACTTTCTTCAAAATATTGATTAGGATGTTGAATACCTCCATTAACTGTTTCATTACCATGAGTTAATTCATAATATTTCGTACATGCAATTTGATAGTGTCTGTCCTCTACGAGTTTCATAATTTCTTTAATACCTTAAAAATAAAACAAAAAGATAAGTGAAGAATAATATAATTAAATGAGTTTAAATAACCTGTTTCTGGAATTTTAGCCGCAACAAGCCTTGATCGAAGTGGAGTAGCATCAAAGTGTCGGAAAGGGCAACCATGATTATCTCCTGTCCCAACTGAAGACATTATGATTTTCATACAGCTATATGGTGTATAATCCGCTCGTTTTCCTTCTTTACCGTACATATGTCGAATGTTGTACAGATATTGCTTATCAAACTGAATAAAATATAATTTGAAATATTTCATAATCATGAATTTGAGGAATTTTTAAAATTCAGCATCAGCTTTTACCCTGTTTCCATCCATCCCTACTTTCTTTGTAAAATTATATCTCCAAAATCTTGTTGCATCTTCCAATGAAAGA
>JAQGCN010001110.1:0-11635 GCA_034699725.1 Friesea truncata | reverse complement strand
TTCGATAAGGAAAGTTTTTAATTATAAAAATCTTCCTACGGATTTTCAGGATATCAAACACAGCTTTGGTACAATTATTATACCGCAGAATTAAAAAGTTTCTCAACTTTTCAAAAGGTTTTACCTGTGTCAAGAAAAAAGATTAAGTACTATCTTCCATCCTGTATTTTTCTTAATTAGTTTTGATTTCAACAAACTTCCAGAACAATTCTTTCGTATGAAAAAGACATTATATCATGGATAAAGTTTTATTTATTTAACTTTCTAATAAATTCTAATCATTTTAGCTAACTTTTAGTAGTTAAGGAATCTTGGTATTAGTTAAATTAATTGAAAGTTAAAAGCGTAAGGAATATTTTATGTAACATTATTAATTATATTTCTTAACCCACAAATAATTCGTTTTGTTGCGTACATTTCCCTAATAGTATTGACGCATTTTTCGATTCATACATTCCATCAATTCGGAAAACAATTCCTGTTTCAATTAAACGAATTTGTATTTGATATAATTTTTTTTATAAAAAGCTGTTTTTGCTTGATGGAAAATTTTTGAAAGATAAAGACACGATAGGTTTTTAGAATAATGTTGTAAATAATTAATGATTTAATATTTCCAATTTTAAATTTGGTTGAGTGCTTTAAAACATGATAATTTGCATGTCAACTGAAGTATAAGTAATAAATTATTTAGAGGTGACGTATGTAGCTACAGGTAAGGGTACAAGCTTTCACCACAAAGCGCTTTTGCGATCCTGTAGTAGAATACGTCAGTATACATTCAATAACTTTATGAAATATTGAATTTGTAAGAAAAAACATTGGTATCTTTTGATACGAACGACAAACCATTGGTTGATTATATTTTACAGCATAAAAATGGGACTTGGGGTAATCAATAGACAATATTCTACAATTTTTTTGGTCATAAATACGTTGTTAATTTCCAATGTATTTGGATATGTAAATATAAATGGAATAGAAGAAATAGTTGACGAATACAAGGAGTGTATGAATGTCATTTACGTAAACAAAGACCAAGGTATAAACATTGGAGATTTAACAACATCACCAGCAATACGACTTACAAAGGATTCACAAAGTCGTTTTGAAAATCTCATTGGACTAAAATACCTAAGAGAAGGCATATACAGAAACAAACAATTAAACAAACAATTTATGAAACCACTCTTAATTCGTTATTCTCAATTTTGTTATCAAACGTATTTCTTGTTTCCACCACACAAGGAATATCTAAGGGATGTTTTTGGACCATTTATAAGAAACAAAAGAAATGTTTCTGCTCATGTATTTGTTAAAAGTGTGCATGATTTTCCAAAAGAATTGGAGTTTGATTGGAAGAATTGGGGCAATATACTTTTATTGGCAAATATTTTATTCTATGTACTGAAAGAAGATACAAATTTTTGCAGAGGATATTCTATCCAATCATGTACAGCAATGCTCAATTATAAATTCGATAGGAAATTTCATTTTGAATTCGAATTTTTTGAAATATCGCCTCCATTGACAAGAATTTCGTTGAAGCAACACATTAAAAACAAAATTGGGGAAATAGCAAAATTACCTCGATTTAGTTCGCAACGATATTTTAAAGATGACAATTCAACGGAATACATCAGTAGTAAGGAAACCATTTTCGATTTAATTGGTACACCGTTCAAGCCTAAACGCAATAACCTAAATGAAATATTGGCAATACTTTGCTTTGAACAAGCAAAGATCCTTCTACCCTGTTGTGGGAATCATTCGAAGAAAGCATTTTCTGATAAATTGTATGTACTCATGATGCATATTAGTACAGGAATTGTGACCACTGGACAGTTAGCCTTGGTAGTTCCATTTGGTTCACAACGCTTCAACTTTATTACATGTAATGGTGTGCAGAAAAAATTGTCTTATGGGTTTTACATTCAACCTTACGACAATGGATCATGGATCTGTTTCCTATTGTTTATGTTTATTATTCTACCAATTGTAATAACATGGGTAACAGAGTACAAGAAGAACAGAACATGGAAAGAATGTATTACTTTTTATAGTTATGTTGTTGCATTCAACTTAGCAAGTGCATTGGACTGGAGTCCAACGCTTAGAAACGACAAAGATTTCAACAATAGGTCAAAGTATGTATTCGCTGGTTGGTTGGTTGGAATCGTCACACTTGTAAATGCATACAAAGGAATATTTACAACAGAATTAACTTCACCAACACCTGCAGAAGGGAAATGGAAAAATGTATCCGAAATGGAAAATTGGTTATACATTATCCCACATGAAGCCCTGTCAACAATACAACAAATTGTATTCTTATCCTTTTATACAGGTGTGAGGGATACAAGATACAGTGTGAAGGATGTCAAAGTGCTACCTTATATTTGTTTTCCGGAAGATAAGGATTTTGTATATGAAGTTTGCAATGATACTTTCCATAGGAAATATATGGAAGAAATTCAATTCCCTAAATTTCAGAGCTTGTCTGATGAATACAAATTGGACTTGATGCCAAGTCTACTTCGATTTAACAAATGTAACCCAGGGATGAAGGAATTTTATTCAATTTTCAAATCTGATAAAAAAATACAAGTAAAAGACTATATAAAAAGACTACATGTAGTAAACGACTATAGAAATAGAATGCTTAAGACTATAGAAAGTTTTTGCGAATCCAGCATGACACATATTGAAGAGGCTTCAACTGATGGTAATTACACTGGAAGACATTTTGCTCCATTCAAGAAAGGTATATTCTACGACCCTAGAAATTATGAATCAAACGGTGTTACTTTGAATCCAATAAACACGACGGATATTATCCATTGGACTACAAATTGTGATAAAATTGCATACATTAACGAAGAACAACATTTGGATCGATTCATGGCGATTGCGAATAGCAGAGGATCTAAATATGGATTATATCGAAAAGGGGAAGAAGTGTTGTTTGCGAAACAGAAAGAATTGTATATTCCTCTTTTTAATACTCTAGCCATTGAATATTACAAAGGTAGTCAAAATTTAGTTGAAATAGGATTGACAAATATTTGGGATAATTGGATTCAAAAACACAAAAGCTTGGACCAACGAATGCAATATGCGGATGTTGTTAGAAACATTCCACAAGTTGAAAAGATTAGTCTTAATTCGAATACAACTTCTGGATTATTTATTACTTTTTATTGTATTGGAATTTGTATCTTGAGTTTTCTCTTAGAATTCATTGGCAAACATCGTCTTGGAACTTGGATTAAAATCAAGGATCTAATAAAGAAAACTCAACATTCGTTTTCTTTATGCTTCAAAAGAATACAAACAAAAATGTTACGAAGAAACAGAGTCATTGCTTTAGGATAAACTTAAACTTTTATTTGATGCTTTCGCTTGTGTAGAATTAACTTTTAGAAATTATGCACGATTTGACGCTTTTTCTGTGAAAAATGACGCTTTTTCAGCATAAACAAAACTCACAAAATTAATGTGTGTTGACAATTATTTTCAAAACTGTTATCATAATTCATTATTCTTGGATGTTAAATTTAATTTTAAGTTTATTTCTACACGTTATAGTAGAACAACACACAAGAACTACATTAAAAAAGAAGTTATAAAGTAATAGTTAAGTAATAAAATAATAGACGACTAATGTTACTCTTGCATTCCCATTCCAAAAGTATCTAAATATCTTCCTTCCTCTTCATTCAGAAACGATTGCTCAATTGTTGTTGAAGAATTTGAATTAGTTACCTCAACTTCTAAATATGGATTCTTTTCCAATGGTTTTCCTTTTCTGAAAATCGGTTTGCGATCCCTGTTGATACCACGTTTCCGTCCATCATATCCATGTGTCTTCTCATGATATTTTAACGAAGCTGTTGATTTAAATCCAACACCACACTTAGCACAAACATAAGGTCTGATATTCTTGTGTACAGCATCGATGTGTTTTACCAATCCAGGCTTATTCTTTAGCATATGCCCACAATGCTCACATTCAAAACGCTTTGAAGTAGAACTGTGCCATCGAACTTTGTGGTTAAACATTGCAGAATGTTGAAAACAGGTGTAGTTACATTCCTTACATTTGTATTTGGGTTTCTCACTGTGACGATCCATGTGAGCTCTGAATGCTGGTAAAGAATGAGTTGCAAATCCACAAACATTGCAAATATGATTAATCTGAATCTTTGCAATAAGATTAGCTGGATCATGACAAGGGATATGCTTATTGAGCAAATGTTGAGTTTGATGTGGCTTCTCGCATATTGGGCAATTATGCTCTCTTATATTCTCATGAACATATCTAATATGCTTATACAATGATGAGTCATCCCTAAACATTTTCTGACAATTCGGACACTTGAGCTGAAGTTTGTGGATGTCATGGAAAGCACGCAAGTGATCTCGAAATGTGTAACGGCAAACTGTAGTAAAGGGACAATGTTCACATTTTCGCTGGTCAGCAAAAAGCTAGAATAGAAACAAACAACACCATTTGATTTATGAACACTTTTTTAAATGTAATAATGAATGGCATTAAATAGTGTCAACTTTACCTGTTGCGAGTCAACTGTTCTTGTTTTAGCTGTCCAGGTCTTTAATACATACTCGTCTTTAGGATGAGCTCTTTTCATATGATTTCGCATATAAACAACGTTAACAAACTTCCTCGGACATCCTTCTGCCTTACAAGATTCCATTTCTGCTTCCATGGACTCGTACTTATGACGAAGAGTGATTGGATGGATTTTACGCTCGTGAGTAGTAAGATGCCTCAGGTAATAAAATTCCTTCTTGCAAGATGGTTCAGAACAAACATACAACGACCTACGTTCACGACCTTCTGCTTGTGGTTTGATTTTAAGAGGTGACTTTTTCTTCTTAGATATTGGAATCTTGTGTGTTTTCTTTTTTGATTTTGTTTCCTTGTGTTTGGTTGAGTCTGGTATTAACATCTCGTCATCTTCTTGTACATCAGAAGAATCATCTGGTCTAAAATCAGAATCTTGATTTTGGAATTCATCTTGGAAATCTGCAGGACTAGTTGGGGAGTTATCGTTATAATCTGTATCGATTGTGCTGATGGCGTCTTTTTTTTCTTTCAATGATTCAACTCTGACAAAACAGTGGGTCATACGATGAAATTGTAAAAGACGAGCAGAACGGAAAGATTCATTGCATACGTCACATTGCTTTGAATTCAATGGAGTCTGATTCTGATTTTCGATAATATTGCTAATATCAACTAATCTGATGAGCACATCATGATTAATCATCTCCTCATCCTTTACTTTAGTTAGATTCCAGCATTCTGTGTCCAAATGAGGTGTTTCTGGTAATGTTGTATCATCATCTGAAACACATTAACAATGCTTTAAGTAAGTATAATTAAGCATAAAAGTGTTCAACAAACTGTGGATATACAAATCAATTAATGAAGTAAACAGAAATAAATGCTAACAAACTTACTAAATTTAATACGGATCCAACTGCAGAGAACATTCAACTGATTTTGTGTTTTCTTTAATTGAGATTCCAATTCTTTAATATTCAATTCCATAATTCATCTTCTTTCTAACTACACTCTCCTCGGTCGTTGTTAATTAATTCAGCTATTCTAAATTCAAAAAAGAATAAAATAATGTTTGTTTTTGAATTAATAACTAAAATTAACATCTGTCAGTATAAAACTGCCGCGTAAAATGTGTTAGACAAATCACAACTCTTCATTAGTGTTGGTCAACTTTTAAATATAATTAAGGATTATATAACGAAATTTGTAATAATTTTAATAAAATTAAAACTATTTATAATATATTACACTAAATTTATTAAAATAAGTACATAAAGAGGTATTTTCTGACTACAAAAAACGATTTTAAAAAACAATTTGCCCAAAAATGATAAGGGTTCTCTACGGTGTGAGTCACCTCCTGTTAAACAGGCAAAAGTAAAACTTCAATGTCACAGACGGACTTTTAACAACTACTGGGCATTTTAATTAAACTTGACAAAAATTTAGCCAAAATAAAATATATTAATTGATTTCATGCATAGTTTTATAAAGCATTTAAGTTAGACAAAACAAAAATTTGCATAACTTTTGTTATGTTTTATTCTTAAGGTTAGTTAAATTAATTAATTAATTAAAAGAAAATCAATCTGCCCAGAGCGATTTTGAGTGAAAAATGTAAAATCCACACGGGCTTTAAAAACTCCCGCTTCTATCCTATTGTTTGACAAATCGGAAGTTATCGTTAAACTTTTAAAATCGTGCATTGAGTCAAACATTGTTAATGAAACATGTCTTTAGCTTAGCATAAGCTACTTATCAATTTATCATGGATAAAGTTTTTATTTAACTTTCTAATAAATTCTGATCATTTTAGCAAACTTTTAGTTAAAGAATTTTTTTAAGTGATATCTTTTTGAATAATTTATATTATAACAAATTGGTTGAAAAAATATGGGAATTAAACAACCAAAATATTCATACTTGTTGTTCGAAGTGTGTAGGTTGAAAAGCATTTGCTTTCAAATGTCTCCCAACTTGTTCGAAATCTCTCTCAATCCATGCTTTGTTTAATCTGATTTGTTCCACTGATTGGTGGACGGTTCGTTCAGTTCCAGGAAATTCATGTTCTTGGAAAAAAGCTTCGACTTCCAGAGCCTTTTCTTCGGTAACAAAATTTTCAATGACGTATTTAATTACACGAGCAATGTGTTGGCACTAAAATGATAAAGGAACAAATAAAACAACTGGTGTTAAAAATTCAGATAAAAACATACAGGATAAGAGTCTTTGAAGTGCTTCCAATTCTCCTTGAAAAAGTTCCAGGCTAATTCTCTTCCATCTTTGCTCATTCCGACGGAGATCAGTACAAATACTGTATCTTGTTTTCGTACTTTGTCTGAAATAGAAAAGTCCAACACTTGTTTGATGAGTGCCGGATCTTTAATAGCTCCCAAAGCACGTGAAATTCGATCTTGTTCTTCTTGATTATCAGCATCACGATAAATCTAAGAAAAACGTAGATTTAAATCTTCAATTTTATACATCATAATAATAAATTCATACCTTTAGCATTGTATCCAAAGTTGCTTGGTCGGCATCAGACAAAACTCCTTTATAAACTGCACTGCGCAAATCAGGATTAATATGTTGTTTTCCAGAAACATGAAGCGCAAATCTGGCTTTAGCTTCATTTCGGGTCTCCTCATTGTCAAATGAAATCATTCGATTTAGAACGAGTGTTCGTAGCATTGCTTGAAGATGACCTAGTGAAACGATAATAAATTTTATTTCAATAGAAACATAAATTATGTAAATTAATATCGTTTAGTTTACCTTCATCAGCTCGGGCCTCCCACCCAACTGTTTTTTCAATTTGACTGAAAATTCTACGACCATAAGCTTTGAATTCAGGTTGGAAATCACTGTATGCCATCAATAAATTCAGTTTTCCAAGAATGCTACTAACACTTGTCCATACAGTATAATTGTCTTCTTGAACATAGGCTGGCAGCAGACACATGACCTAAAAATAATAAGATTTAATAAAAAAAGATAATAATTGATAATTGTTCTTACATTCGCTGTGGTTGCTTGTCCAGTTTGAACCAAAGCAAACATATCGTCAATAAGTCCAAGACGATCCAATGGTGGAATTTCTTTATTACTAACAGCATTCATAAGCTGACCTAATACGTCACCCTGGTAATGTACACGATAGAATCCAACCGTTCCTGGATTTACCTAGTAATAAGACAGTTTTTATATGACTTCTTTCAAATTCACAACATAATAACATACCTTGACCCATTCCGAAGGTCCAACATTTTCAATTGTAACAGTCAATGTTTCTTCTTTCATAAGCACTTTATGAGCAATTTTCTTGGGAGAAGCTCGAGTGCTGAATGTCAATGGCACCATCCAGTTATACTCATCAAATGTTGATTTCAATTTGGGATCTGCCCAAAATTTCTCCTGCCTAAGAGTCAACACTTTGTTGTTACCTTCTTGATAGCATTTTTCAACAATAATCAATGGAAATCCCATTTGTTTTGTCCAAGTAGTCATAATCTCTCCCACTGGTTTTGAACTTGCTTCCTCAAGTGCTAAAATATTAAATAAAGAATCGCGTCAAAGAAATAATTATTGTTGAACAATAAAAATTGTCTTACCTTTCCATAAGTCTTCTGTGAATGTATTTTTGTATTTGTGGCGAGTTAAGTAAATATTCATCCCTTTCTTAAAGTCATCATCGCCAATGAAATGGTGAAGCATGCGAATCACAGAACCACCTTTAGAATAAGAAATGTCATCGAAGATTTCATCAATTTCACGTGGATGGTTGACTGGAACTTCAATAGGGTGACTGTTCTTTAGACAGTCCAATTCAAGAGCACGGTTATGTGTATCAGTTACAAACTGTGTCCAAATATCGTACTCCGGAAACAAATGTTCTACACACATGAATCTGAGGAAGTATAATAATTTTTTTAGTATTTGTAATAAAAAAAGTTTCTTAAAACATACTCTACAAAAGTTGCGTATCCCTCATTGAGCCAAAGATGAGTCCACCATTCCATTGTAACTAAGTTGCCGAACCACTGATGAGCCAACTCATGCCCGACAACGATAGCAACCCACTGACGACTAGTAGCTGAAGTTTCTTTCTCATCCACAAGCAGTGCAGTCTCACGATACGTCACTAAACCCCAATTCTCCATAGCTCCTAAAGTAATAATATTCGATTATAGAAATATAAAGTTCGCAATAAAAGTTATTATTACCAGATGAAAAATCTGCAATAGCAACCAAGTCCATCTTTGGAAGGGGGTAAGCAATACCAAAGTAATCCTTGTAGTAAGGAAGCACACGAACGCAGACATCAAGAGCAAATTTTCCTTGTTCTTTCTTTCCAACTGGAGTGTAAACTCGACATTGAATTCCATCCTTAGAGTAGCCTTCCAAATAGTCAAATTCACCAACAATGAAAGCCAGCAAGTAAGTTGACATAATAGGTGTCGTCTCGTATTGTAATACTTGTAAGCTCTCATCTTGTTCATAAGGAGTTGTAGATTTAATCGGCTGAATAATAAAATATAAGAAGTTGGTATGGATTTTTGAGTAATAAAATGAGAATAATTATTTACCATGTTTGAAAGGGCGACACGATCCTTTGGAGTTACGAGTGTCACATCAAATGTCGACTTAAGAGCAGGTTCATCCCAGCAAGGAAAAGCTCTACGAGCATCAGTTGCTTCAAATTGGGTAACAGCGTTAAAACGTTCTTCACCATTGGGTCCCTTATATTTGGATCGATAGAAGCCTTTCAGTTTGTCATTGAGTTCTCCAGTGAAGGAAATTTTCAAACTCCCATTTCCAGCTGACAAAGCTGGGTTAAATTGGATTTTTAGAACTTCATCCGTTTCATTCAATTGGAATCCTTCTGGGAGTTGCGTCTTTCCATCATTACTAATCCAACTAATGTTGCTAACCTTAAGATCCACAGCATTTAAGCATATTTCATTCGTCTCAGATTCCACCTTTTTTAGAAAATATCCGTATGTTAATTATGATTTATCGTATTTATATAAAAACTACAAAAATTAACTTACACGAACATCTACGGTTTCCTCCCCTTCAAATGTGTTTAAATTGGGTTTCAATTTTAACTTGTAGTGAATCGGAACAACTGTTTTTGGAAGTCGACTAAATACTTCCTGTCCTTGATTTTCCGACATCTTGTCAGCTGTAATGAAACTTGGTTGAGATATTTGAGAATGATTAACTGTTGAAATGGAAAAGTAGGCTTTGTTTTTATTGGATACGAGTTGTTGGATATGCTTATTTAAAACGGTGGTACTCCTGCAGCTACTGCCGGCTTTTCGATGTGATGAGAACAGGTGTGGTAAATATGTAGAAGCACAAGTGATTTTATGTCGTACAAACGATAATCTACAGATACTACGACTAGTGTAAGAGCAGAGATTTAACAGCATCAATCACCCGACAGAGAATTAAATTTCTAACTAATTGTTTGTTTGTTTAAAGTACTTGACTTTGTCAAACAAAAGCGGGAGTTTTTAAAGCCCAGTGCCCGTGTGGATTTTACATTTTTCACTCAAAATCGCTCTGGGCAGATTGATTTTCTTTTAATTAATTAATTAATTTAACTAACCTTAAGAATAAAACATAACAAAAGTTATGCAAATTTTTGTTTTGTCTAACTTAAATGCTTTATAAAACTATGCATGAAATCAATTAATATATTTTATTTTGGCTAAATTTTTGTCAAGTTTAATTAAAATGCCCAGTAACTGTTAAAAGTCCGTCTGTGCCATTGAAGTTTTACTTTTGCCTGTTTAACTGGAGGTGACTCACACTGTAGAGAATCCTTATCATTTTTGGGCAAATTGTTTTTAAAAATCGTTTTTTGTAGTCAGAAAATACCTCTTACGTACTTATTTTAATAAATTTAATGCAATATATTATAAATAGTTTTAATTTTATTAAAATTATTACAAATTTTGTTATATAATCCTTAATTATATTTAAAAGTTGACCAACACTAATGAAGAGTTGTGATTTGTCTAACACATTTATGCGGCAGTTTTAAACTGACAGATGTTAATTATTAATTCAAAAACAAACATTTATTTTATTCTTACTTTTTTGAATTTAGAATAGCTGAATTAATTAACAACGACCGAGGAGAGTGTAGTTTAGAAAGAAGATGAATTATGGAATTGAATATTAAAGAATTGGAATCTCAATTAAAGAAAACACAAAATCAGTTGAATGTTCTCTGCAGTTGGCATGGATCCGTATTAAATTTAGTAAGTTTGTTAGCATTTATTTCTGTTTACTTCATTAATTGATTTGTATATCTACAGTTTGTTGAACACTTTTATGCTTAATTATACTTACTTAAAGCATTGTTAATGTTCTAACAACATTGCCCTAACAACCTGTTCTGTTAAGTCAATCAGCTACTACTAAAGTCAATACAATGTCGTCTTCAGATGAATCTGTAGTAGTCCCCCCAAGAAAAAGAAGAAGAATATATCAACTTCCCGACGATTCTTCAACTTCATCAGATGATATTGATACAGTCAACCGTAATGTCAATGAACACGACGATAATTCAACAACAACTAGTGTCTCCCCAGCACCAGCACTAGACGGACAAGTGACCCCAACGTCAGACTCAAGCTCTATCGATTTTCAAAACTTACTGACACAGCGGATTGACTATACTTCTACACAAAGACTCAGGTATAAAATTTTTCTTTGAAAGAAAGGTTAGCTTGTTTTGGTAAAATAATTTAAGAATGCTGAATCCTGTTTTTCTATTTAATTCCGTACTGACAATTTACAGAAGATGTCAAACTTATATGTCATTTCGTTTGTTTAGAAAATACAATAATGGGACTTCTTCATCTGTGCCGGTTATCAATTTAGTTAGCAGTGGTACCAGTGACGACAGTGAGCCATACAACGAAAGTGAGAATCTTCCTGGATGCAGCTCTGAAGAAGGTAATTTTGTCTCTAATTGGAGAACAGATGTGTGCAATGTAGTTTCAACCTGTGAGTACATTTGTCATGGCT
>JAQGCN010001109.1:0-11637 GCA_034699725.1 Friesea truncata | reverse complement strand
CCCGCTACCTCTCCTTGCCGCAGCGCACCCATATTTGAATAAAAATTAAAATCCAGAGTTTAAAACTTTTTTGAGTCAGAATGAGTATGCGAAAAGAGTGAAGTTTAGAAAGGCATATACGAAAAGAGTGAAGTTTTTGAAACAGACACGCATAATCACCGTTTTTCTTTAGGAGAATATTTATTATGGTAAAAATTTAAATTGTAAATATTATAAATTTATAAATATTATATAGTTATGATTAAAAATACGTAGTAAATCCGCAACAGCCGCAGACAGTAATGGCTTCGTCGTAAAGAAATGAATGTTGAAAAAAAATTAACAAATGCAAATAATAGCGAAATGGTATGGAGACATAGCACTGTGTATTACGTTCAAACAAAATTTGAAAAAATGAAAAAATAAATTTTTTTCAATTTTTTTAAAAATTCTAAAAAAATTTTTAACAAAATTTTTAAATTTCACAAAAACCTTCAAAAAGTGCGGACGGACGGCCGGACGGACGGACGGACGGCCGGCCGGAATTGGTAAAACCATAAGCCTTTCCAGCTACGCTGTCTGCGGCTAATAATTTATTATAAATTATATATATTATATATTTATAAATTTAATTTAATAAACATATTATTCCATCCCCCAAAATTAGAATTGGAATTTTGATAACTGGGGTTAAAGCCTCGTGAACTGAATGACTGATAATTAGGATTATGACCTCGTATGCTTTGGTTGAATCCTCTCGTACTTGGACGATAACCTTAAAAATTATTATAAAATCCTCTTCCTCTAAAACCTTGAAAATAATTTCCACCATTTGAACTTCCACGACCGTAATTATTAAAAAATCCACGACCACAACTAAAACGAGTTTGACCCCGCATGCCGTAATTACTACCATTGTTAAATGGAAAATCTCGGATTGGGTCTGGCTGTGTGACACCTTTTTCAGAATTTAGAATTTCATGTGGTAATGTTTTGTCTGCTGTGTAGAGATTAGGAAGCACTGTATATTTTTTATCAATTAAATCTCCTTGACGGATTGTATCATAAACTCGAACACAGGCATCAAATAATTTATCAGGTGTAGTGGATGATTCTGACCCTAATTTAGCTTTTATTTTTGGATGTAAAGCTGCTTTGGTTCGTTCAACTGCTTCCTGTAAGAGTTCGTTAGGATAACATTCCATTGCTAAGCGGACCATGTCGTAGATAAAAAATTGAGTTGATTCAGTTAATTTCTGTTGTCTATTTGTTAGTTCTTTTGTTCTAACAAGATTAACTTCAAATGAATCATAACGTTCGACAAAATGATGTTTAAATTCCGTCCAGTCATGAAAATGATTTTTGTAATACTCAAACCAAATTTTAGCATCAGCAGGTAAAACTGTTTCAATTAAATATAAAAACTGATCTTCTTGATGACCAGTGCATGTGAAATATTTTTCAACATCAATGATAAACTGTTTAGCCGTCTTTTTCTTTGGATCGAATTTAGGAATTTTTACGTCCGTAGGGTGACGAACTGTTTTCATGTTTAAAATGGCTTCACCCATTGCATTCATCAGTTCTGATGTCTGTTGAGCCATTTGTAGATAAAATTAATTAGGGTTTATTAGAGGTACGTCTTGTGCTTGTGGATTTGCAGGGTCACCTTCCTCATTATTCTGATTATGACCATTCCCAATCGCAGGATTACCATTTCCTCCAAGGTTAACATCTCCCTGTCCGTCTTGTGCCATGATTAACTATGATGATGATTGTGTGCAGCTTTTAACTTGGGTTTCTAACTTTTAGGCTCAAAATCTTAAATGAATATTTTCCGTCTTCTTTTCACTTGATGTGAAATTCTTGATTTTTTGTAACGATTTTAATGTTGATTTTTCAATTAATTGGTATTATATGATGATTCTTGATTGTTGATGACGACACTTATTGCCGTAATCGACACTTTATGCCGTAATTTGACACTATTTTGACTCTAAAAGCCAACACTAACTTGACCCTTAAGGCCAAAATTTAGACACTAATTGATTTTTTGACTTTTTGAGCCAACAATAAATTGACCCTCAAGGCCACACTTCTTCTCTTCTATTAAAATCTTCAAATTTCTTAAAATATTCAATTTTCAAATCGACATTCACTGCCGTAAAATTCTTCTTAAAATTCTGAATGTCGACTTCCAAGAGCCGTAAATTGAAATCTGAAATCTTAAATATTTAATTAAATCCAATGCTCTGGGGTCTCGACATAAATTGCCGTATTTTAAAAAATTAAAGACGGGTTTGACAAATTATGCCAACTTGACCCTTAGCCTACTTTTTAAATGATTTATATTAGAATTATTGAGTGATTAAAATTTTTCTAATTTTTACTTTAATTTTATGTCCCTCGGTAGCCCACGTTAACTTTTGATTTTCCAATTGTAAAACTTTAAATTGTTTGATTTGATTTTGAAAATATTTTAATCTGAAACACGGTTAAAAACTAAGAAATGATTGACAGGGTCGCCATGTGAGGATCTGCGGGGAGGATGAGAGATAAGAAATACTTGATTGAATGAAGGGATGAAATGGTACTGCGAACTATTAATAATATAATTTACCCTTCCTCTTACAATCCACCCCGAGATGCTAAGTACTTCAGGTTCCTTCCTTCCCTTAGTTCACTAACCGTATGTATGTATGTATGTTTTATAGAGGGAACGGTGAATCCTATTATAGGAAACCCCAGTTCACGCCGACCAGGCCACTAATTGGGCCTATTTCAGACACTCTGAAATTTCACTAACCGTGGTGACCTCAGAATTGGATGATTGATGCTGCGTGTTGCCGATGGCTAACCATAGCTAAAATAAAGATGGCCGCTACCGAGGACAGAACTACTACGTCTTTCTTCCTTAAAGGCTATTTATTCACTCACTCATTCTCTCTCATTCATCCAATAATAATAATAAAGTAATAATATTATATGCCTTAACTAATGTAATGTTTATGTTGAGAGGGCAAATCTCTACGTTACTTCTTCTGAAAGAAAGGGGAATTCTTTGACTTGCGTTGTTGCCTTCTGGGTAGGGGGACATCCCTTATAACGGAGCAGGATGTACTAGTTTTAAGTGGAGAGGATCTTAATTTTGCTACATTAAATTCAAAAATGGACATGTTGCAAGATACAGTCAACGGTATCTTTGTATTTTAATTGAATATTTGTCTAATTAATTGCTATTCCTTATCTTTATCTGATGGGTATAATTAACAAGCGGGAACAACTTCAACGAACTGTAACCGAGCTAAAAATATCTGTAGAATGCAGAATGTCATTATCTGGTCAGCAACTTGAAAGTCTATTGGGAAATCAAGCAGAGCTGGTTGTGAATTCGATTGCTAAACCATTTACATCTTTAGATGACTTTTCATTATTTGACCAAAATGTTACAGAGGATGAAACCTTAGCTACAGCGTTAGTAATTAACTTTACGCTTGAACTAAATTCACTAAAATTTTTATTACTTATACTATTTAATTCCATTTAGTTGCAGCAATTGAGTGCATATCGTTGTACAGGACCAAATTACGTTAAAAGCGTAATGAAGAAAATTTTATCAGATGACCTTGCTCTTAAATTCAGCCTGACTGGTCAGAAGGGTAACGTGGCTTTTGACAAGACACGGACATTTGCAGCTATAATTGGTTAGTTTTTTAATCTTGCACGTAATTTTGTGTTACGTCTTGTGGTGAATTTGTAGATGCTGGATTAAACTCAAAATCGGGAACCACCTGTGACGGAATAAGCAATTCGGGATAGGCTTAAAAAGAATATACATTTACCGATGAATAAATTACTTGAATAATAGTAATTCTTATAATGACAATCAAACAGCCTACAATTCGGAGGGTAATAAACTGTATAAAATTCTCAACACCCGTGTTCCTTGTTGTTGTTCTTTTCTTCTGTAAGCACTACTAGCACACGTTAACCAAAATCCAGTAACACTGAAAAACTTAAGTTAAGGCTATTTATTACGTGTTGGAAACACATAAACATAAATAAAAAGTCAGACGAAGAAGGTGGAAGATTTTTGTGTTAGTGTAATGTTTAGTTTCTATTTTCTCTTTCCAATTAGTTTTGAAAGAGAAAATTCACACAAATTGGTAACACACAATTTTTTTTGTAATTGGTTAGTTTTCTAAAGTTACATGTAATTTTGTGCTACATCTTCTGTTGAATTCGTAGATGCTGGATTAAAATCGGTACCACCTGTGACAGAAAAAGCATAGGCATTCGGGATAGGCTTAAATCTTACATCAAACAAACGCCAATTAGAATTGCGAAAAAATCAGGTAATTTTAACTTAATTTCGTGCATAAACCACTTCTTTACGCTTATTTTTTTACTTTTCAGGTGACAAGGTCGTCTACAAGGCCGAACTGCTGAAACGAATGAATTCAGAACAGAATGGATCAAGAGAAGATGATTTTGATGATTAGTTTACTCATATTATTTCATTATTTTGAAGTGAATAGATTTTGAAATAAATATCTAGAATATGTATTTCTTTTTGCGTGATTTTAAAGAATTCTACAACTAAAAGTAATCTTTTTTAAGTATTCTAAAGTAGTTCCATAGTAGAACGCCTTGTGAGTGCTTAACCAGGTGTGCCTCGTATTGCTTTTGAGAAATTCTCAAAGCGGTTTCTTAAGCGGACACTTTGCAAGCTTTAGGAACAAAGTGAGAACTTTTTGAGCCATTTTAAGAACTCTTTAGGAATTCACGAATTCTTCAAATCGATAGCTTAAAGAATTCAAAAGGATTTCTTTTTGTTTTCGGGGCTTTCTTAAATTTTTATAAGGAATATAAAGAGCTGGAACGATGGTTCTTCAATTATGTACTGAGCAGTAAAAAGTTTTATTATAAGCAAAATAGCAATAATAACATACCGTTGAATACCGTTTTATTCTAAAGTGTAGAATATTTCTTTAGTTTGGAATAGACTATCACCGCAGCATAACAAATCTAAATTCTTCGTTTCTATTCTTATCCATAATGTGGGGTAAACTGAAAAAAATCGGAACTTATGTTTGTCAAAAGTTTAATACTATGTTACAGAAAATGAAAAGTCTTGAAGAACTTAATATGTATAAATTTAACTTCATCGTTGCCTCTAAGTGGGGAATGTCCCCTCAATCATTTAATGGATATTTTCAAGTTAAAAAACAGAGTCTCTCCCAACTGATATTGGTTACAACAAGCTTTATTTGTACAACCAGCGTAGTAATTTACAATTTATATTGTGACCTCAAGTACTCCAACGACATAATGTATTCCACTTTGAATTTAAATTCAATTGTAATAAGTTGTATGCACGTAGCTGCATTCTTCAGTTATGCTTTATGTAATAAAGACGATGTCGGTCTTATGAATAAATTGGTTCAGCTAAAAAGTAAGACAAAATATATACAATTCACAATATAAATATAATAAACCGTACAACAGTATTATGCAAACCGACGAAGTAATGAGAGGTTGATGGTTTTAAATGTGTATCGTACACACATTTCCATGTTTAATTATCTATCCATTTCAACAGTCCTCTCTACATTTTAAAGAATAAATCTAGTTGTCGGTAAACCGTACAGAGACTAAAAGCGGCAAAATTAACTTTTCGAAATAACTTAACAACATTCACTGCACGTACAATATTTAATGTTTTTTTATTTGAAAAGTAAAGATTTTTCAAGTGATTAAAAGCAGTGATTGTTTTTCAATGGCTACCAATTGTATTTACCTGTCGTATTTACCAAGTTTTATTACAACTACTGAGTTAGAAAGTCAGTTAATTACTCAGCTTCCTGAAGGTAACAAACACAACTTTATAAAAATTTCCTACTGATTAACATTAAAATTTTATCTTAGTATTTAAAGCAGCAAAGGATGCCGGGTCATTAGTTATAAAGGTGTACAATGCTGAGCGATCACCAGTAGCAGTCATCACTGGAATTGATTGCATGTTTGAAAAGTTGCTGTTGAAGTTTTCAGACGTACGTTTGTTTAGTAGTGCAGTGCCTCAAGGATTGACTGGGGTTAATGTGAAATTGGTAAATGCTACTAAAATTATATCAACTTTTGCAATGTTTTCTTTTAACATAGGACTCTGGTGAAGAACGTGACGATAATGGAATGTATTTGCAACAAAAACACCCATATTTTCGACAAATCGTCAATAAATTAGCTGGAGTCACACGAAGAAAAGTTATAAACGTATTTTCCGATGACTTGCTTGCAAAAGTTAATATTTTTGACGGATTTTCATCGGTCATTAGTTTGGAAGGAATACCAAGCGGGAAACAAATCAATGAAGTCTTGCTAGCAAAAAGTGGAAAGTTAATTGAAAAGAGTTGGAGAGACTACCGTTGGCAGTTACGATACAGTACACCATTGGAATGTTTGCAAGCAATTAGTAAGAGCTATTAAACTAATGATAATAACAAAAATTTAATTTAAATCGTGTTATTGTGTTACAGTGTCACTGAACAACAATATTGAAGTAATTCGAGACCAAGTTCATAGTCATTCTCCACAAGTTTCTCGACTATCTGGCAACTCTGGAAATAAAAAAATTAAAGCCAATTGTACGTACAGATGTGGCTTAGGTCGCGGAGGAAGCTATCTTCCTATTAGAGGTAAAAATTTGAACTGCTTTTCTTTTTAATTTTAGCGTGAGGTTTTTTAACAAATCTTTCTTTGTTTCAAGATGAGTTGCTTAGCAAAGGATATCTTCCTATAAGCGAAGTAGAAACATCCTTCCTTCGAATACCATCGCTGTACTTGACTCCGAATTGCCGACATTGTAACCAAAAATACGTTGTTATTGGTATAACCATGCTTATGGATTCAGTAGCTGCAAGATGTAAATGTGACTACGGTAATGAAAGTACGCCTGCTGTGTATTGGACAAATGAAAATTTTACAAGATTAGTAGTTTCACGACCTTCTTTGCCAAATGCTACTGGAGGGAACTTGTCTTCATTAATGGTTCAATACATGCCAGCACGTCGGTACTACATGAATAAGATGGAATATGTACGTACAATGATGCCTATACTTTTTGAAGAATGGAAGGAATACTCATCGGAATTTAAAACGATCAACGAAATCATCGGGTTTTTCGAAAAATTCAAAGTTGTTTCAAATGAAAATCAGAGTTTGTTAATTGCTACTATGATAGTAATTAAAGCTGGAAATATTTGGCTATGCGGAAACCCGTCTGGAATTTCGAAGTGCACAATAAACTACAAAAAAGAAAAGGTAATGAATTCAGATTGTTATTTTTAAGTACTATTATAATGTTTTGTACGTACAGAAAATTTATCAACATAAAACCAAAGTCTTTGGGATTCTAAACGGTGACTATGACAACCTTCTCCTTCTGCTGCAGTTTGAAAGTGAAACCTTTGAAGTTGACCTCAAAACTGAAGTTCAGATTGTACCAAAGCCTAACAAATCAGACTACAATGCATTAAAAAAGGGCTTGAAAACTTGGATGGATAAAGATAGAGCTGATCCTAATGATTTTCTTATGATGAATACTTTGCCTGGCTGTGGTCAAATCCATACAATTTCTCAAGAACAATCTTGTGATGAAGAGGAAATTCAGAGAGTGGTTGATACATTAAATGAAGAGCAGGTAACAATGGTTAAATGTAGTTTAAATTAGCACATGTAATATTTTTTTTAATTTTACGTAGAAGTTGGCGGTGGCAGTAGGTAGAAGGTATAACGCTTCTTTCATTCACGGACCAGCTGGAACAGGGAAAACATATACAGTCTCTGCCTTGATCAACGTTTTGAACATAAGCGAATCTGGAAACATTATTGTTTCATGCCCATCAAACGAGGCAGCAGATAATGTTGCGATTGAAATTTTAAACATTTCGGACTCATTGTGGATTAAACATACAAAACTTCTAAGAGTTTTTAGTCATTCAAAAGAAGAATATCCACTACTTAACACATTGGACAAAAGTTACGCAGTCTTGCACGAACAAGTTCAATTTCACAAAGAATGGATGGATATAGATAAATTAAAAAAAGATGCAGAGAAACTTGGGTACAAATTAGATGAATCTGAAGCTAGTTCATTGATTAAAAGTATGAATTATAATATTTTATCATTGCAGGTTAAATTTATAATGTACGTACAATTTATAATTTTAGAAGCAAGTTGCAGAAAGCAAATGGTTTTAATGAACGAAAAGCAAGTCGCTATCTACAAGGCACACAAATTTTCTATTGCACGAGAAATTATGTACAATTTCAACATATTTGTGATGACCGTAGCTGAGTGTGCAGACTATCGTATAACATCTTTCATGAAGAAGACAGGTGTCTGGACTATAGTTATTGATGAAGCTGGTCAGCTTGCTCATCCTGCTACTATACATATTGTCAATTTACGTCCAAACCGAATAATATTTGCAGGAGATCCATTGCAACTAAATGCGTGTCTTAATTCATATGTGGCTCAACAAACTGGAATTGATCTTTCTGTTTTGGAACTAAATTACATGTCTGCAAACTGCAAGTAAGATTATAAATAGAGTAATTTATTTTCTTGTAATGGATATGTATAATCGTTTAATGTTTCCGAATAGAAATTCCCTTGATAATCCGTGGATAACACTTCGTAAGCAGCACAGAATGACGACAGATATCAGGAAATTGGTTTCACACGTAACATACTTCGATCAACTGCAGGACGCTGAATCAATTAAAACCAGAGAAACAAACGCTTGCTTGAATTTTATTATTAATATGTATTGTAACAAGCGAATAATTGTTTTGAACCATAGTGGAATAGAAACAAAGGCTTGTAGTTTGCATTTATATTTTAATTAAATTAAATCTAATGAATTGTAATAATTATATTCCTTAATTTTAGATTCAACATTCCTTTCAAAATACGAACGAAATTGATGTAACTGTACGTACAATAATCTCTATGGTACAAAATGGAATACTAGCCGATTTAATTACAGTCCTAACTTTTTATAAAGAGCAGAAGAAGGCCATGATTGAGAGATTTTTGAAGCTTGGAATGGTATATACTATACTCGATGTGAACTAAGAATCATAACTATAATGCAATAATTTATGTTAGGATGTTAATGTATCAAACGTGGATGCATTCCAAGGAAAGGAAAACGAAGTTATTGTGCTGAGTTTTGTAAGAAGCAATCGTACTCGAGATATTGGATTTCTAATGAAAGGAAACAGATTAAATGTCGCGATTTCACGAGCTAAAGAATTCCTTTTTCTAGTTATGAATCTAGAATTTTATGAAGAAAGCAGAGTTGAACACCTTAAGAAACTGACTTCATTCTTACGAACAAGTCAATCTGTGGTTGTATCAAACTCATAAAGATGGACGGATTAACTCACTACTTATTTTATTATCTAATGAAAAAGTAATACTTTTACTGTATGATTTTCTGTACCCTTAAAAATTTAATAAATTTTGTAACCCAGGTGTGTTCAACAACAGTATAAACGAAGTTATAAGTTGTTTTGACGGAGTTTGTTGTAATCTAGAGTGCAGCAAAGCAAATACATATTTAAAAAAAGCTCGATTGTTATGCACGTACAGAAATTTCCTCCCCAAATTAAAAGTTAATTGAAAATGGCTCGCTATAAACGAACTTATAAGTTGAAATGACGCAGTTTGTTGAAATCGAGAGTGCAGCAAACTCAAATATCCAAAGAAAGCTCGATTGTTATGTACGTACAGAAATTTCCTCCCAAAATTAAAAGTTAATTGAAAAAGACTAATATTGCCAAAAAAGTTTATTTTACCAATGAAATTAGACTTGCCTAAATTTATTACTAAGAAGCAATTTATATTTTAGTTAAATTGTATGAAAAATCTTGTAAGTGAATCTTGAATGTCAATCTGTTTCGGAGTTATCAAGAATTCGTAGAACTGCAGCTTCATGTTCTTCGAGAAGTTTTGAAGCCTCATCAAGGTTTGGATGAATCTGATAAGCAACAGAATCTTATCATAGTAAACACTTTGATTCATTTAAACATTAATGTTCATTTTACCCAAAAAGCGTTGAAGCAGAAACGTTTAGATATTTAAAATTTTGGTATTCACTCAAAGCTGCATTGCGAATAGCCACAACAGTAGGAAGTGTTGTTGTGAAGTTTGTGGCTTCATCTTTCCAAATTCGTACTGTTTTGCAACACTCCGGCTTGTCGGTTATTGTCAAGTCCAAGTAAGCAATGCCACTGCTGGTGTACTCTACTTCTCCTTGAGCAACAATAACAGCTAAAACATCTGTAATAGAGAAACAAATGTTAGAAATGTTTTGAATTATTAATAAAAAAACACCAACATACCAAGCTTCACCCCTTGAGCCAAATTATCCATGTAGTTTAAATCTTTAAAATCGAAAGGAATTTCTCGTACAGATGACTGATCCTTGTTAACTGGTTCTATTTTTGTTTGTTGCGTAATGTCGACTTTGATATCAACGTTTGGCACCGAGCGAAAATTCCCAGATTCTTTGCGCACCATGAAGTTTGAAACATTGTAGATCTCGTTAATCTGCAAGTGAGCAAACTTTTCTGCTAGATTACGCCATGCAGAAAATGAAATTTCTCCGTGGTCGTCCATACCAACAAAATTCAAAACTTCACCAGCTGAAGTGATTTTTCGTTTTGGAATTGTGCAAACTCGAATTTTGATACTTCCATCACTGCAAAAGAACAATGACTAAAAAAAATTAGTTTAGCTTTAGTTAATCTGTACGTACAACAATCCAATTTTTAAATCAGCGATGTTAGGGTTTTTTGTCTCAACAGATGATTCCAACTTTGTCTTTTTTCGAAGTAATGACCAATAGTCAACTTGAGCCACACGCTTTGAAGGTGACTGTGGAGATATTGGAGATTTTGCTGGTGAACCGGATGACGACGATGCATTTTGTGAGATAGGAGAAGGTGAATTCATATCAACGTTTGTATTTCCTAAAGCAAATGCCGTATTAAATTAACTAGTGTTAGAATACTAATATTCAGGTTTGATAAAGAACTCACGGATAGAACTTGATTCGTCTTCACTGTCTCCCATTCTAATTTGAAAAAGTATACTCGAATGAAAACCAATTTATGATGCACGTTCAACAATGATATTTAAAAATTAATTTTTAAAGAAGAAATTATTAAAGATGAATTATTCGAAGAAAAGCACACCTTCCTATTTTGAGTTTAGCGGAAAATGTAATATGAATTTATGGTGAGACAAGTAACTAATGTATTATTTTAAAACATTAACTTGTACGTACAGACATTTCAAATTTAATTATAACAGTTAAAATAATTTACAATTTCCATGAGACACAAATTGGTTTGTGGTAACTAAAATAGCTTTCATAAAAAAAAGCCTTGACTGGAAAATTTGCAAAACAAACATCAATCCTAGTCCCCCCATCTGTTGAAACTTCATTTAATGGTATCGATGTTGTGAAACCATTGTCACTAAATAACTTTTCTATCGAATTTTTGGTTACAGGTGAAGTGCGAGAAAACCAAGTCTGAGAAAACGAACTCCGAGAAAACCAAGTCTGAGAAAACAAAGTCTGAGAA
>JAQGCN010001108.1:0-11658 GCA_034699725.1 Friesea truncata | reverse complement strand
TCAAAATAGAAAACTTGTTTTTAACTTTTTATCACGCACCTTCGGGAATCTTTGCGTCTTTTCTCAGACGCGCATTTTACCATTCTTGTTTATAATCATATTTAATCAATTTGTTGTTCTGTTATACAATATTTGGATTTTTTTTATACTAATTCCGAAGAATTTTTATCATTATCATTTAATCATTAGCTAGTACTAATTGTTGTATAATTTAGTTAATTAATAATTGCTAGCCGTACACAGAGATTAGGGAATTAGAATCCTCTTTAGATCCGCTTTACGAAGGTCAAAGTCAAAGTGAGACTGAATTAAAATTATAAAAATTAATATACTTGTAATTTTGTTATAAGATTGTGGAAATATTGTCAAGGAAATAACAGGTACAATTCCTTAAGTCAGACAAGCGGACTTTGCTGAAGAGTGCGACTTTACAGTGGGGACTTTTCATCCAAGACTAAAATCAATATAAATGTACAATCAAATGAGCAGATATGACATTTCAATCGGTACGCAAGGATACGGAAGGGATTCGGTGTAAGTGAGTTACAGACAAGTGAATTCTATAATTTAATACACAGTATTGATACTGGAACAGAGTTAATGGGAACAACATTCATTGTAAGCCATATTCAAATAAAATTGGAATCCAAAGCGTGTGTGCTGAATTTTGACAGATTGGAATCAAATACGACATACTTAGATAAACACTATGTTATTATAGGAATGCAAATACAACAATAAATATACATCAACAGACCCTTCAAATCAATTTACAACTGTTTTACGGTGTGATTTTAAATGGCGGAAGTTCTTGTAAACTGAGGGATTTTCCATTGAGTTGAATTCTTCTGAAATTGCAACATTGATGCAGAAGTTTATCTCTGAACCAATCAGCATCAATCAGCCCAAAACAATCAACTTAATTTTAATTATATTATTATATTATATTATTATCTTATATAACTCATATTTAATTTAATCTTAACAAAAAGCTTTAACATTAATTCTTGAAAGTGTAATAACCAATAATTTTGAAACTTTCAATGGAAAAACTTAAACTTAAGCAATACGCAAGTGCTCTGGTTTTCTCAATACAACACTAAATTTGTCGAACGATTCAACTGTTAGATAATCAATTAAGACACTACGTACAAAATGTCCGTTTTATTTTTTAAATTTTTTCTGATTAAGTCGGAGGTGGAGTCCAATTTCATCTTCAATCAATCTCTTCCAGACTGAACAAACTAGACGGAAATTACTTGAACTACGACCATTTAAATAACAGAAAATTTTCTTAAATACCTAAAAAAAATTTATCTTTATTACGAATTGTTTACTTTCTCCAATTTTCAATTTACTTCATTTTGAATCCCAGGGATCCGATGATGGTATCCCAAAATTCCAAGTCTCCTTCCACTTTGAACAAAGGAACATATCACATTTAATTTGGAAATAACGACCGAAGTCGCTTCTTTTAATTTTGATTAAACAATAAATTAAAAAAGTTGAAACCAGGGTAGCCTTAACGACGATTGTTTATGCTACGCATTAATCGGGTAGTTTCATTTTGTTATTTAGCATGGACCATTTTGGGGAAAGTTTTGGGAGCGTTTTGGGTTAAAGGAAAAGTTGTTTTTTTTAATCAACAAACTTGAATTATTTTTTTCGAAGTTAAATTAAAGTTCTTTGTTTTAAAAGCGAAAACTTTACAATTATTCTTAAAATGGGTAGGACATGTGTGATTAATCAATGCATAAATTCAAGAACCAATCCTTTAGGAGCGATTCATTGATTCCCTAAGGATGATAGAACTAAACGACTATGGGAGGAAGCAATTGGAGAAACAAAACAAAATGTGCTAAATACATCAAATCATGGATTATATGTACATAGTATTTTAACGACAGTGACTATGGTGGACCAATGAGAAAGAAGTTTAAGACACATGTAGTACCTCAATCGTCAATGACAATGCGTAAGTAGAATTTAAAAAAAGCTTTTAAAAAAATGTAATTTTACAAACCAAATCTTGCAGATTCACAAAATGAACCAAATGTTACGAGTGAAGTTATTTTCCCTGACAGCTTGCATAAACGTAAGTCATTTAATTAAAATCCAGTTAATTGAGTCAACTTCATTAATTTAGGAAAAATGAAATACATTGAATTTAGATGCAGCAGAAACATTAGATGAATACTTGGAAATATTACTATCTAAAAACCCATTAGTTTACATTTTTCATCATTTAATTGTTGTTGTTTGTGTTGAATATCGGATGGAGTAGTCCCATGCACTCCTATGTTAAAAAGTGTGACTCATCGATGACATACTGGAATTCCAAAGCCAGGAACATCCTGTATACTCTTTGCTATCATAAGTAGCAGAGTAATTAACTCCGGGCAAATGAGTCGTGATACCATATAATAAAGACCAATTATACGTTGAGTTTACTATTTTTGTATTTTACAGAAAATAAAACAACTGAAACAGTGATATTTTACTTTCAAAAAAATCCAATATACCATTTTGCTTTATTAACAAACGTCAACGCCAAGGTTAATTCCCACCTATGTAACTTTTTTTCCATATAACAATATGGCGTTACATATCGTGCATGCAAAAGGATTTTATGTAAACCTTCTATTGTATGGGTCTTAACACGATCATACCCGATGTCACTTAGTCAAATGAATTTTAATAATTCAGTTGATTTAATATGACAATCCAAGGACTCGTCTTAAATCTAATTAAATACCATCTCTGTTAAATTTAAATACGATCAGTCAACACACGTATCAGTCTCCGACTATCCTTTTAAACACATACATTTGAAACATACCTCGTAAAAGAAAGGATGTTCTTTATAATTTCATTTTTCATCCTAAATTTTGGAGTTGGTGATGTGTATTTGAAAACTGTAGTTTTAGACGATGAAGTTCTTACACATTTCGATATAAATTGTTATACAAGCTTGATACTTTATGACGATTTGGATATACTTGGCTCAAACTACCACCCTGTTGCTATTTTAACACATGGTAACGATTTCTGTCAAAAGTTAGATGACGGAGAAACTGATGAAAGAAGCATTTCTGACAAAAACTGTGTTTCGGCTTATAAGCAACGCATTAAGAACACAAAAGGTATCAAATGTCTTAATATTAAAGCAGTTTATTTAGATACAGGACCTTACAGTCATTATTTTACGCTTAAATATATAAACAATTACATTAGAGAATATTGGACTACGTATAGTATACAATCGGTAGAAAATGATCCATTATTTTCTACACTGGAAGGTAGTATGTTCAAGCCGTTACCACTCGTTCCAACAATAGTTTACATTATCAGTTTATCCCCGGTACCTGCTGCTATATTTAAATTACGGGAACGATTAAAAATAACCATAAGACAGATACCAATATATCTCATTTTTAAATCACGAAATCAAACAATTTTTGCTATATTTCTAATGGTAGCAGGCATACAAGAAGATCTTAGAAATTATGATGGGATAAATGGGTATGGCAAATCTGTAGAGCTCGTAGTACAAACCCTGCGTCCCTTCCTGTCCCAAAAGCCAATCGCAATAGCCGACAAAAGTTTGATCAGTGTTAGGCGATATCCGCGCATCGGAAAGCATAAACCTCCGGCATTTATTGAACTTTTGCAAAATTATCTTGGATACGGTTTCAACGGGACGTTATTAAAAATTCCCATACTTTTTCAGTCAACATCGTTAAATGCTAGATTTGGTCATCCAGTAACTTTAGAATTTAAGTCAATTTCGGAAACTACGCCTGTTGAACACTTTACCGGTTTAGAGAACAGGGCATACAAATATTTTACATGTTCGGGTGTAGATAAATCATTCTTAGGATATGCATTGAGATCAGCGAGTAGCTACACCTTCCCCTTTGAAGTTTATGCTTGGGTTGGATTGTTTCTAATTCTAATGCTACTTGCTTTGTCCATGCACGCTGCAATTAAAACAAAAAAATTGAAGATTAGTAGCTACTTACTGTGGATTTACGGAACTTTGGTTGAAAATCCTATAAGCACTGTTCAAAATTTTGCATCAAATTTTGGAATTAAATTTGGGTTGATTTCTTTTGTATTTATGAGCATTATCCTTTCAAACGCGTACAAGGGGATTATTACAACAGTGTTGGTAAAACCCTATCCACAACATGGGATTAAATCCATACAACAAGCCGTGAAACTTGGATTCGATGTTTACTACGAACTTGGGAGTAAGGAAGCTTCATTTCATCAACAGTGTTGCTTGTGGCTGAATAATAATATCAAAAAAATTCTCAAATCAGAAGAAGCAAATCATGTTTGTCAGCAGATGCCTATGTATTCCGTGAACGGGAATCCAGAATCTATTTATAACCCGTTATATTCCCCACCCTTATCGAGTAACCTGGAGATGGATTACAATAATTTGAATCTAAGAACTCATGAAAACAAGAGCAGCATTACGTACAAAACACATATAAAGTATAACACCATGAAGAGTATTCTGGAGTCTCTTCGGTATCCAAATTGTGAGTCGACTGGTATTCAGGATACTTTAAAATGCAACAATTCAATTTCCATTGGAAGTGAGCAGTCGGTTAAATATGCTGTTTTCGTTTCTGAGAATAATCGGAACAACAATAATGATTTAGCATATATGATTGAAGATGACCTGGACATTTTCCCTCAAAGTATAGTTGGATTTACTTTAACTGGATATTCGAGTTGGGTGATTGCTACAATTTTAGAAAATTCCGCAAAAGTACTCATTGAATCTGGTGTTTATGAATTTTCTGAAACTCAAACAATAGAATGGGTAAAAAGAAGTGTTATTCATAATTTGCGACGTGAATTAAAGTTATTGCAATTAAAACCCAAACCACTTAACTTAGCTACGAAAGTTATTTCTGTGTTTATTATTTGGGGAATACTATCTACTATTTGTTTAATTACTTTTGGAATAGAAATATTCATAAAATATCGTCAATATCTCATATTTGTATTTATAAATAGATATATCATCATCATTTTTATTAAAATGTATAATGCACTAAGAGCCTTAAGATGCCCTTAAATTCTTTTTTAAACAATTCTCATGAATACGTAAATTAATTAACCAAACTGTACTAAGAGTTATCAAGTTGATGAATAAATTTAAATGAATCCAAATTACGTGATTTTAAATTATCGATTAATTTCTTTTAATTACAAAACAGAAACTGTTTGACACAGTTTATATTTGAAGAATTTTTAACTATTTTGATTGTTTGGTTTAAGATGTTTTTAGCGTATTAAGTTCCACCAATAAATAATTTATAAGGTTTTGGAAATTTTGCAAAGCATTTTATTGATGGACGTGAAATATTGAAGGGAGAACAAAATTTATTCATCCTGGTTTCCTGGTGTGGTTATTGCAATTAGAGATCCCATCGCTGCTATTAGTAAAACTCCGGGCAAATGAGGCGTCATGCCATAGAATAAAGTCACATTGAATTTACAGTTATAATATTTTACAGAAAATAAAACAATTAAAGCAGTGTTATTTTACTTTCATAAAAATCCAATATACCATTTTGCTTTACTAACAAACGTCAACGCCAAGGTTAACTCCTCCTACCTACACGTGTAGCTTTTATTTTTCGATAAAATATGGCGTCACATATCGCCCTTGATAAAGGATTTCATGGAAAAGGAATACTGCATCAGTTATTAGCACGATTATACACGATGGCATTTAGTCAAATGAATTTTGAATAATTTAGTTGATTTGCTACGACAATCTAAGGACTAGTCTTAAATCTAATTAAAAACCATCTCTGTTAAGACCCGTTGGATGGGATTGTGGGAACCTAAAAATTTACTAACAGAATTTTAAGGAAATATCTCGGGTTAGAAAGTTAGATAATACTATTGTGAGTATATTCATGGCATATTTTCATATATCCGATACGGAATACGGATTAAAAAATATGACCTTGAAGTGGGGAATAAATGGATGATGGGTCGAAGAAAGGACGGCCACCAATAAAGATGGCGTTCACCCACTATCCAATACCCACTTTACTTCCACCATACCTACCAACGAAAAAATCAATATTCCAAATTAATGTATATAAAAAACATTCCTATTAAACACTATAGCTGTGGATTATGCGATTAATTTAATTTAGTTTATTATGAATTACAATACAAGGTCTACTAAATTTAAAATTTAGGTTAATTAACTATATCCAATCATCATATTCACTAAATTCAATTCCTTCCCAACTTATCAACTATTTTTAGTTTAATTTGTGTCTTAGTTATAGTAATGACTATTTTCACTAGTGAAAGTAGTAAATACGATTCTCACTAGTGAAAGTAGCAGAGACGATTTTGGCTAGTGAAAGTAGTAAAAACGATTAAGGGCATGAGGAATACTGCCCGGCTAACCCAGCAACGATTTTTTTTAAAAATCGATAACTTTTGAACGTGGACCTTAATTGCAATTTCGCTACGTTAAGTTGTTCTAGACAAGATTACCTTTAATTTGACACATTATAGAAATTTTTAGGTCATATGGTTCATTAGTTTTTGAAATTCAAAGATAATATATAATTTATAAAAAAAATTATTATCTTTGAATTTCAAAAACTAATGAACCATATGACCTAAAAATATCTATAATGTGTCAAATTAAAGGTAATCTTGTCTAGAACATTTTAACGTAGCGAAATTGCATTTAAGGCCCCCGTTCAAAAGTTATTGATTTTTTTAAAAAAAATCCGTGCTTTTCTAGCCGGGCTATATCTCTCATCCCCTTAAGCATCACAGTAAATCAAAAAGAAATCCTTTTGAATTCTTTAAGCTATCAATTTCAAGAACACATGAATTCCAAAAGAGTTCTTGAAAATGACGTGAAACCCCGTACTTTATTTTACAACTGCGTCATATTTTTTTATTGAAAGTGATTTATTTTTTAGAATTTTAGGATGGGTCCACCTACAGATTTTAAATGCAGCATGTAATTTTTTAATTTATAAATTTTTTGGAAAAAAGTTTCGAGCACATATTATTCTTAAGTTTAAAAATTGTTTTAAAAGATTGGGTATGAAATGTTTATTTTAGAGGTTTTGGTGTTTGCAATAAATGAAAACTAATGATTATTATAAGTAAATTCATTTAACATTCATTACACATTATTGATCTCAGAAAACTAAAGTTAGAAAAAAACTAAATGTAAATTCAATGTACAGGTAGAATGAGTTTGACGAAAGTATTTTAAGTTGTAAGTTCATATCTCATGTTAATCCTTATCACTGTATTAGTGAATTTCAAAGTAAAACATGAAATTGCTTCTAAGTCTTACCTTAGGCAAACATAAATAAGCTTTATTTCTTAATAGACAATGATAAGTTTTTAGTCAGAAACAAAATCAGGTTTGCGAGTTAATTATCACGGACAGAAATTTTTTTATTTACGAATATTATTTTTCAGAGATGATGTCATTAGAAGAATCAACAAACCTTAAAAAAATAATAACATTTTCAATATCAATTCCTGGAATATTTTTTAATATTCTAACTATTATCATTTTTATTCGTTCTAATATTAGATTTTCTACATCAACTTTCTTCATAAGTCTTGCTCTGAGTGATACTTTATGTTTGATTTTGCAAATTATTAATTACACCGTCGATGTAACAGACCCTAAGTTCAGGTTCTTATATTGGACACCTCTAAGTGAATTTAGTAAGACAGATTACATCTTAAATGAAAACAGAATGTAGTAATTAATTAATTTAAATCAATTTCAGGTCACACCTGTTCGACTTATTACATTATATTGATTAGTCTTGAAAGATATATTGCAGTTAAATATCCATTTATTTCAAAAAAGTATAGCACAATTCCACATACTGTTTTTGCAGCTCTAGTTGTTTTAATTCTTTCAATTATTTTTACACTTCCTGCTATATATTTTTCAATTTGTTTAAACAAATATGAAACACGCCCTTACAAACCCACAACGCAGGAGCTAAACTTTTTGTTTGCATTGGGAAACGGTAGTGCTATCTGGACTGCTTCAACGCAATATTTAATACCTTTCCTCATTATTGCTTTTCTCAACTTCAAAATACACACAAAGGTATATTACACTTATAATATTCATATTTTAATTAAATTCAAATTACAGTCTTATGTTTTTTCTTAAGGTTAAAAAAATAAATGGAGTAAGAAAGGAAATACTAGGAACAGGACCAGGTTGCAACAAAAATGAGGATTCAAATATTACAAGAATGCTTTTATGTGTAGTAATAATTTTTGGAGTATGCGAATTTCCACATTTTGTTATGATGATAAGTTTTATTTTATTCTATTTTAATGTTATAGTACTCAGTATGTCTTATATAAGATTAGTACAATGGCTTTATTTACTTCAAATCTTAAATGCAGCATCGAATTTTTTTATTTATTCTTTTGTTGGTAAAGAATTTCGTTCACATATTATTCTTACTTTTAAAAATTGTGCTAAATGTTTCGGTATAAAATATGTTTAAAAGGCTAATATTTTTCAAGTCTTACAACACTCAGCAACAATGTCAAATGTCGTTTGCTTATTCAGCATTTCAGTAACAGTTCCTGCTTTTCAAAAAGTGAATTTGCAATCAGTTCATGTTATCGCGTGCTCATATTATCCTTTTTGCTGTCTCAAGTTAGTTGTCCGTAGCTAACCAATGCTCAACAAGCAAGACATGTCATGCTTTCCAGGCAGACCGTTGTCCGCTAATTTGACACAAGGGATTTTTCTATTTGCATCTGCAAACGCCGATTTTGAAAAGTGGCATGTGGAACGGTTCCATATTTCAAATGTCGATGAGCAGATAACATTTGCGTTGGTCAAAATCTCAAATGTTATTTGCAAATGCAATCGCGCTTGAAATTCGTTATCTTTGCGTGTGGGTTTGGGTTGAAACATGAAGTTGCTTTTAAATTAAGGATGAATAAACAATTGTCAAACATATTATTGGACTGGTTTTATTTCGTAATAGTTACAGATAAAAGAAATGCCTAGGGGTAATTTTAATGGAAAAAAGAATATTCTATCATATTTAAGTTAATAATTAGAGATAAAGTAAATTTATTTAGGACAAAAACACTATTCTGCATATTTAGGGAAACCAGTTTGATAAAAATATGACGGAAGAAAAGTATGACGAATCATTAGAAATTGACATTCAAAAAATAATAACATTGTTAATAGGAATTCCAGGAATATTGTTTAATTTTCTAAAAATCGTAATTTTCCTTCAGCCCAGTATTAGGTTTTCTACATCAATTCTAGTTATAAGTTTAGCAGTGAGTGATACTGTGTTGCTGGTGATGCAAATTGTTTACTATACATTTCATTTAATAGGACATAAAACAATATTGGTGTTTTGGGCGACTCTGACCGACTTTAGTAAGTTTATATTTTAATTATAAAATATAAAAATAAATATTTCATTTTTAGGTCAAACTTGTTCAACATATTATATTGTATTGATCAGCCTGGAAAGATATATTGTTGTTAAATTTCCATTATTTGCAAAAAAAAGTATTCTAATATTCGAAATACAATTTTTGCTGCAGTAGCTGTCCCAACTATTTCTCTTTTGTTCATATCTCCTGTGATATACTACTCAATTTATTACCACAATTTTTTTGTAAACCTTTATGAAAACACAGCCCAGAAATTAATGTTTTTAGATGATGTTTTAAATGCAATTGCTATTTGGAGTGCTATATCAACATACGTACCTTTTCTTACCATTGGTTTTTTCAACTTCAAAATATATGCAGAGGTATGTATTGTAATTCTAACTTCGATTTTATTTAATAGAAATTCATACTTTTTTACACAAGGTGAAAAGATCAAATTCTTCAAGGTCGCAAATGGTAGTAAAAGGAAGTAAAGAAAATAACGACGACAATATTACGACAATGTTGTTTTTCGTAGTTTTATTTTTTGGAGTATATGTCATGTCCCGATCTTTATTGGTTTACTACAGATCATTTTGGTATACTATGAAAGTTGTGTCTAAGAATACTGTTAATCTTAATGTTATTAAATGGCTCTACTTAATTCAGATATTAAATTCCGCATGTAATTTTTTAATTTATACAATTTTTGGTAAAAAAATTTCGTACACATATTATTGTTACTTTTAAAAAATTCTTTAAATTTCTAAGTGGAAAATAATAAATTACAATTTAATACTGTATGAAGATAATTTTCTTTTTAAATATTGTAATTTGTAGTGAATTAAAATTGTTAAACTAAAATCATAATTGAGTTAAATGTATATAATAAAACGTAACTTCAAAATTTATTGTAAAAATTAAAAATGATAACAGGTCAGAGTACATAATAAAACAAGTCCAAATATTTGATTTCAATGTCAATTGTTTTGGTAATCTTTGTATCCACTCTAGTACTTTGTAACGTTTCATTATTATACTGTTTCATGTATTGGAATTTTTTTTATTAATTTACGGTACAAAAATTCTAAAAGCCTTCAACACAATGGCGACTAGATACTTTGGTTTTCTAGTTACTCCCCAACTGTAATTACCCACTTTATTCATTCATGAAGAGTTAAAATTGATTGATAAAATAATTAAAAGTCGGCGGGTAGGAAAGAAAAGTAGCGGGTTGTCAAGTCAGCGGGTTGAAAAGATAAGTAGCGGGTTGAAAGGAAAGTAACGGGATGTCAAGTTAGAGGGTTGAAAAGGAAAGTGGGGTTTCAAGTCAGCGGGTTGGAAAGAAACGTAGCGGGTTGTCAAGTCAGCAGGTTAAGTTTGAAAATCAAAATATCGATTGGTAAAGCTATCGGGTTGCTTCCAACAGCCGGCTTGACGGCAGGGGCAGTCTAGTTTTAACTAAGTAAATCACAATCAAACAAAATCATTTTCTTAATTGAGTTAAGTATTTACAAGCTTTCGTTTAAATATTAATTGTATATTTAGAAGACACTGTGTGAGTTAATCCTTGAATTTATTAAGTAGCGAAAGCTACTTTATGTTTTTGGACTCGTCTGTCTGTCTGTCTGTCCGTCTGTCTGTCGCTGGACACGAAAAGTACTTGGAAAAATTTCACAAATTTTTTTTGGGTTACCCCATAAGCGACAGAATGACCTCTACAAAAGTTGTTTAGAATAAAATTAGAACAAAAATCTGAACAACTTTTTCCTCTGACATTTTTTTCTGCCGTGACCCCTTAAGGCCACAGGTCAAGGTCAACTTCTGGTTTCTTCATAACCTCAAAAATAAACTAAACAAAAGTTGTTTAGAATAAAATTTTGAACCACTTTTCCCTCTGACATTTTTTTCTGTCGTGACCCGTTAAGGCCACAGGTCAAGGTCATCCTCAGATTTCTTCCTAACCTCAAAAATGACGTGTACAAAAGTTGTATACAATTAAATTTTGAACAACTTTTTTCTCTGACATTTTGTCTGTGGTGAACTTTTAAGGTTACACGCCATGGTCAATCTTGGAGTCGCTCATAAACATCAAAAATGAACTATACAAAAGTTGTTCAAAAAAAATACGTAGTAAACCCGTAAAAGCCTCAGACAGTAAGATGATTGCAAAACGTTGAAAATGTAATGCAACAC
>JAQGCN010001107.1:0-11663 GCA_034699725.1 Friesea truncata | reverse complement strand
TTTGAAATTCCATTAAATTTTCCAATAGATGAGATTCGACAAGTTTCAGGAATAATGTAAACAACAGAGTGAAAATGTTACGACGTTGTTCATGGGCTCCTGCTCCTATTCTAACTAACCAAACTGATCTATTTTTTTCTTTTCTTTCTAAAAATAAGGATGGATTTTATGTGATGGAATTAATCAACCGTAATCACTTTCGTCGCTCTATGACTAAAAGGGGGTATAAGCCATTTACTAAGGTGTCTACTCTACAACTTTCTTCACATAAATTCAGTGGGCGAGGCACACGAGGGAGAATAGGATCTCTGTTTTTTCATTCACTTCACTTAACAAGGATTTCAACATCAATGATGATGATAACTTAAAATAATGATACACAAGAGATAGGGAAAGCTTAAGAACAAAAATCTGAGATTTGAATCAATATTAAAGAATTTTGTTTAATTTTTCTACCGTTTGATAAAATTCAAATTAATTATTGCTATTTTAATCATACATTAGAAGTTATCCCAATGTTAAATCATGCATTATTCCATGGTTTACGTCCTTATCTTCTTATAACAAAATTCTTCTAAACATAAACTTTCCGCGAAACAATCTCCTACATAAATTTTATGTTTCATTGGTTGGTTTTGTTAGGGATAGAAGATCACATAAATCCGTTCATTTTTCATCCTTTGCCATTTTACCAATCACATGCAAAAATTTCTCAAAATGGAGAAAATGGGATTTTATTTCATGAGGAAGGTTATGTGAAATACAACACGTATCACAAATCACACTTACGCATCTGACCAAGCACCCTTCCATTCTGTTTCATTACCTGAAATTGAAATTGGAAAATCAATGAAGTCAAGTTTAACTAGGATTTTTATAGCAATTTTAACTAACCCCAAGGATTACGAACTCGTACCAATGGTATCTTTCCACTAACGCGTGGTGTCTGGATATCAACCATCTTCACATTCTGTCTCATATTACCGTGACCTCGAACAAGCCCTTCAGCAGTTACAGCTTCGAAAACACGTGGATCAGCCTATAAAATACATAAAAACCTTATTCAACAATCCCAAAAATCAGACTTCGGGCTTAAACAGAATATGAAGAAAAAAATAAGCTTTTACAACTGAATAATAAATAACAAGACACATATTTTGAATCAACAACCTTAAAATAACACGTTAAACATATTTTCATCATCAGAATTCAAAGAAAAAATTTTTTTTCATGTGTAAAAAAAGTTTAAAAATACAAGTTCTAATTTTAAGTCAATTCTTACATACCTCAATTGAACATCCCATAAATGAATTTCTTTCATAGGCTTTAAGCATAATTTTGAATAAATTCGCAGGAGCTGCCTGTATTCCATACAATTCGGTGACTCCACCCGTGAAATCTTCCAATGCTTCGCAAGTTGTACCACCCTTGAGCGATTCATAAGAACCGTGAAGCCTAAGGACAGAACAGAAGTCACAGTGAGCGGGTTAATTGGACTCAAGTGGAATAGGAATTTTATGATACTTGTAAAAAAATCCCGTGGTTTGTTTAAGAAAGATCGTAAAATTCAAGAATCACTTTCTCTGTCTTAATCTTCTATTTTCACCATACCGCAATAAGAGCTTAAGAGGCTTTATTTCGGTATATGATGCAATTGAAGAAAAAAGTGAAAGTGATTAAATGCATAAGCAAGCACAAGCATCGAGCACAAGCAAAGAATATTAAAGAAGGCGATAAAAATCTTTATAATCTTACACTCTAACTCAATTTAAATTTACAAAATTTGCTTTCTTGCGAAATGATTGCTTTGCGCTTAAGGGAAGGGACTAAATGAAAGCAATATGCTTACCATTTTGAAAAAATTGAAAATTGTATCAAATAAAAAGGAAATGATTTCATTGAATCTTTGCCAGAAGAATATAAATTGACAAATTAGGACTGAAAAAAAAACGAAATAATTTTCGGAATAACTTCAGATTTATTGAAGGTTATTTCGAGCGCATTCCCCTTTGGAATAATGATCCCATTACATTAAACTAAATCTTTGGGATCTAGCATAGCATTGCTCCTCGGGTGAGAAGAAAGACAGGAATTACACTTGAGAATTTCTCGTACTTTTACTTTACTTACTTCGCATATGCTTTCTCCAATAGAGCACTCCAGAATTCGTTCTTGTCTTCAGAGAAGCTCTGTTTAAACATAAAGAGAAGCTCTCCCTTAGCATTTGCAGGGAGCCGATCGTCAATTACAACGTCAACCCATTTTCCATATTGCCAAAACCTGAAGAAAAAAAGAAAAGAAAATTACATTCTACGAAAAATTCAGTTCTTCGAAACAAACTGAGAAGAAAGTCTACTAAAGATCATAAAGTGTAAATTTGACAGAGCACAGGGATAATATCGTCATCAAGACAATAGACTGTTCAAATTGCCTTTCAAATGACAACGACACGAACTCCCAACAGACAAAGCATAAGCATCGAAGACCAAAAGAAAGTTAAACTCAAAAGCCACCATTTTCACTCTCACCACCAAGGAAAAAAAAAGAAGACTTTCTCTTTATAAAAATCCAGACACGCCCACTTCTTAAACCCTTATTTTTATCCTAAATTTTTCCTTAGTACTAAAATTCCTTTGTAAAGAGGATACTAAAGCGTCTTCCTGAATCCTAATGAAGCGCCTGAAGCGCTAATGAAGACAAATGTCGTTCAAGAGGGTGTAGTTGGTGTCCTGTCGAAGTTGATGGGAGAAATGTTCCCTGGTGTTATGCCCCGAAACAGTATGGTTACAAAATGGTAGGAGAACCTCATTACGACGAAAATGGATTCAGGTTAGCTTAATAACTTATTTTAATTATCTTATTTTGTACAATTTTTTACTTGTAATATTCCAGTGTGAAGTTGAACCGCTCTACGTCCATTAGTTATTTTGGTGGAGATTCGGCGCAATTGACTCTGACTGGAACGTTCGATTCTGATTATAGACTCCATATTAAGGTCAGTGTTTGTTCTATTAATGGTTTTTATTATAAAAAAGTATTTGATATTTAGGATGGGACTGATCGTTGGGAAGTTCCTTTAAAAATAAATCCAGGAACTGGAGGAAATTCAAATAGACTCTACGATGTTTCTTTTTCTAAATTCCTTTCGTTTTCTTTTCAAATTACTCAAAAAGCTACTGGAACTGTGATATTCGATACCTCTCCTGGAGGCCTTACTTTTGCTGATCAGTTTCTCCAAATCTCAACGAAACTTCCTAATAAAAATCTCTTTGGTATTGGTGAGAATGAGCAGCATTCATTTCGTCATAATTTCGAAGGATATCCTTATTATCCACTCGTTACACGAGATGAACCTCCAAATGTAATTTTAATTTACAACATTTTTTATTCATACAAAGAATTCTTGTATTTTTTATTTTCTAGGGTCGTGCGAATTTATATGGGGTCCAACCATACTACACAGTATTAGAAGATGATAGAAATACACATTCTGTTGCAATTATTAACAGCAATGCTCAAGGTATTATATTTTTTCTATGGAAGAAATAAAATATATTTATTTTATACAATTTCAGATTTTACTGTTTTATCACATCCTGGACTTCTTTATCGATCGATTAGAGGTGTTCTTGATTTATATTTCTTCCTTGGGCCATCTCCTGAAAATGTCGTACAACAATATACCGAAGCGGTTGGTCGATCAAACATCCCACCTTATTTTTCTCTTGGATTCCATTTATACCATTATGGTTACAATACGCTAGAAAATTTGAAAGCAGCAGTGGAACGAACTGAAAAATATGAGATACCACATGATGTACAATATGGAGATATTGATATTATGGTTCGAAATACCTTAATTACCTTAACTATAAATATTATTTTTCATTTAATAGGAACGTGCCCTTGATTTCACAGTGGACAAGGAAAGATTTGGTGGACTTCCTGAATACGTGAAAGAGCTTAAACAAAAAGGAATAAAATTCATCACAATTCTAGTAAACGCAAACGTTACATATAACCATTCAACTTAATTATTGTGAAATTTTATGTTTAAGGATCCTTGTATTTCGTTTCACGAGCCTGATGGATCTTATCCACCTTATGACTCAGCTCGTGGAAAGGACATTTGGGTTAACAAAGCAAATGGAAAAACTCCAGTCGTTGGACGAGTATGGCCTGAAGATCCTGTTTATTTTCCAGATTATTCAAATCCTGACACAAGGCAATGGTGGATTAATGAAATTGTAGCATTTAAAAAAGTTTTGGATTTTGATTCACTTTAGATCGATATGAATGAACCTGCTAATTTTGTTCCTGGAGATCTTTATGATGGATGTGCTGTTAACAAATGGAATAATCCACCATTTTTACCAAGTATGAAGTAAATTTAATAATTTTATATTAACTTCACAAATATTTTAATTAATTTAACTCAATTACTGTTTTTAGAAATCAAAGGTGGTTATCTAGCTGATAAGACTTTGTAAGTGTAATTTTTCAAGTGGTTTTATAATTCCAATTGTGTAATTGTGTAATTAATGACATAAATATTAATGATAATTGTTTTGATTGATTTAATTTAAGGTGTGGAGATCATATGCAAAAAGGTGGAAGACATTATGACACTCATTCGCTCTTTGGATGGTATCAGTCTGAGTCCACTTCATGCGTAAGAGCATAGAATGAATATTAATTGTTGTCCATGTCATTATTGATGATTAAATTTTTTAGGGGTATGACGGAAGCAAATAATAACAACAAACGAGGATTTATCCTCCCACGCTCAACACTGGGATCTGGTAAATATGCAGCTCATTGGCTGGGAGATAATTGGTTACAATGGTCTAACTAACACACGTCCATTATTGGAATCCTCCAATTCAACCAATGGGGAATCCCTTTCTCTGGAGTTGATATTTGTGGATTTATTGGAGAATCAAATCCAGAACTTTGTCAACGTTGACAAGAATTAGGTGCTTTCTATCCATTCTCTAGGAATCATAATGGACTTGGAAATGTTGTAAGTAATAATCCTTACCCTTCTTAAAAGTATATTATCATTTTGATTTATGAATTAGGATCAAGATCCTGGAAGTTGGGGTGAAGAAATTGCTGCCTCGTCACGAAACGCACTTCGAATTCGTTATACACTCCTTCCATACTTGTACACTCTCTTTTATTACCATTACGTCCGAGGGGACACAGTAGCTAGAGCATTATGGCATGAATTCCCTCAGGACACCAAAGCCCACGGAATTGATCGTCAATTTCTATGGGGCTCAGCTGTCATGATGGCTCCTGTTCTCGAGGAAGGTGTTACGGATGTGGACGTTTATTTTCCAAATGATCGATTCTATTCGTATTATGATGGACTCAATCTCCAGTCAGAGCTGAATGGACTAACTTGCCATCTGGAAAAAGAATTTATCCAATTATTTATTAGAAGTGGACATGTTTTACCAACACTAGAGCCTGATATTAACACAAAAAGAGCAAGACAGAATCCACTTGGTCTTATTGTTGCTCTTGATGACACGTTTTCAGCTAAAGGGGAATTATATTACGATTCTGGATAAAATACGTGTGAATGAAATTTTATCATAAAAAGTAGAAAATTGTAAATAACCCGTATTTTCAATTTTTTGTGTGAGACGTAGAAACCTAGGTCTGGAATAATTATTTAAGTCTTTTATGATTCCTTCTACCAATTTAGTAAAATCTAGACTATTCTCTGGATCTGCAATGGCAGCCATTCCTGTGGATCCATCAACCCCTGGTAATTTTATACCAAATACAATTGTATCATGATGACATATTTTGTTAATAACTCCTTCAACTTCTGCAGTGGAAACGTAAGATAAAAAGCGAGATCATTCTTAGCACGATGTGCGTTGATGAGGCTCAGCAATAGATTCAATTCAATTGTAATTTAAAGGTTGAATATTTTTTTCCATAAACGAAAAAGTTTTTTGAAAAAACTTTTCAACTTTCAGCGTTAACAGTTATATAACTGGAGCCCCATTCAGAGTCCCGCGATTAGCCACTTAAGTGAATTTGTGAGTTAAGTGAAAAGTTAAACATGGTCCGGACCATGTTTAAGTTTTATTTATTAGAATAATAAATAAATTCAGTAATATTTTAATTACAATTTCAAAAAAAGACAGAAAAGAAATTTAATTAAATTTACGTGTGGGCTAACTAACCAAAGCCCAGAGTTCTCTTGTCCACACCCCACCCCCACCCCTCACTTCTTGCCGGGATTTGATTTTTTCGTTGTTCTTTAAATTTTTCATAATTTACGATTTATTAATTTGATTCTTTTAATTCCAGAATAATAAATAAGGAATCATTCTATCAAAAACAAAAATCATAGTAAGAAATGGAATCTCGAGAAGATGTAAGTTCGGTAAGTCAAAATCATCAATCAGAATCAGAGTGTGTTAATTAATCGTAAGTGGAATATGCGTCGTTAATTGATTGAATTCCTCCTGTTTTTAGAGCGCTTCATAAGACACTGGAAGTACTCGTCAAAAGGTCGAGAAGATGATAGAGATTCCAAAACGGTATGTTAAATCTTATTGACTGACACTGAGGAAACGAAATAAATATAAATGTTCAGTTAAATTGTTTTGAGTTGTATCTGACAAAGGATCATGGAAGGAGATTTGCGTATTTACTCAGACAGAAATTTGAGTCCACTTCATGACTGCAGCTAATAAAGACAAGTCTCCAGTTGGACGCAAATCCAAGAAGGATAAAAATGCTCTCAAGGATAAGAAAGTTGAGCCACGACACGACCTTCTGCTGTCGGAGAGTAAGTTTTTAAAATACTGGTACATGTAGTTTATTTAAATGCTTTTATTGAATGATTACAGTAACCGTCATCGAATGATCGAACAGGAAGAGGATGAAGAACTTTTTACTGAAGCAAATATGTCATAGAAAAATATCAAGTTTGGGGACTAAACTGAATGATCTCTTATTTTGAAAATGGTATCAATGGAATTTTAGCTGATAAATGGGTCTTGGAAAGACATTGCAAGCTGTATCACTTCTGGAGCAAGTGAAATATAACAATGTAATTTCTTAATCAAGTTTTTGATCGATGTTTTTTATTTATTTATATATATGAAGCATTACAGGAATATACAAGGACCACACATGATGATTGGACGTCAGCACTTACTAATTGGATGAATGAATTCAAAAAGTGGTGTCCTTCAATTAAAGCTGTTTGTCTGATTGATGATCACGAATCTCGAGTAAGCAAAAGTTTATTCACAAAATAAAACTAATTTTTTGCTTATTCGTTTGTTATTTTAGGTAAGCTTTATTCGTGATACTTTGATGCCTGGTGAATGGGATGTTTGTGCACATCGTACGAAATGGTCATCTGTGAGAAGGCAGTATTTAAAAAATTTCAATGGCAATACTTAGTAATTGATGAAGCTCATCGTATCAAAAATGAAAATTCCAAATTGTCAGAATATGTTCGTGGAGTTCAAATCATGCAACAGTCTCCTTCTTACTGGAACTCCGCTTTAAAATAACCTCCATGAGCTTTGGTCGTTGTTGAATTTCTTACTGCCGGATATCTTCAATTCATCCGAGGTAAAGTAAAGACAATACTTCCATTTTCTTCGAAGTGGTTACTTATAAAAATTAGGTTTGTAAAGGATTTTGACTCATGGTTTAATAATAACAACTGTTTGGGAGACAATGCACTTATTGTCCGTCCCTTCTTACTTCACAGTTTGAAATCTGAAGTTGAAAAAGGATTAGCACCAAAGAAGGAAGTCATATTTGGGAGTTAGCAAAATGCAACGTGAATGGTATCAGATAAACTCATGAATAAATGTTATACTTTTGGCGGAATATGGCTGATTGACTTATGTTGATTAGGTACAGTCGGGTGCTAATGAAGGACATTGATATTGTAAATGGAGCTGGAAAGATTAAGAAAATGAGACTTCAGAACATTTTGATGCAGTTGCGAAAATGTTCCAACCATCCTTATTTATTTGATGGAGCTGAGCCTGGACCTCCGGTACACAACTGATACGCACTTGATGGTAAACAGTGGTAAAATGGTGAATAGTTTAACTTAATGCGTAGAATAGCTTTGAACTATTATTCCAAATTCATAGGTTATATTGAATAAACTTCTACCAAAACTACAGCAACAAGGATCTCGTGTACTTATATTCAGCCAAATGACACGAATGTTGGATATTTTAGAAAAAAATTTCATTTGGAGAAGTTGGAATGTTAGGCACAAACATTATAAGCTTTTACATAATTTAACTCCATGCTAAGGATATGCTTCTGCTAGTTTTGAAGAATCTACACATGGTTTTGGCTCGGAATTCCCATCGATATAATAATAAAATACCATAGGAACGATTCGTTGATGTTAGCTTGCTGTAATACATTTGTCTTAACTCACTTTGGATTTTTACCAAATTAATTTTAATACAAATTGCAAAAAACTCATTCATGATGATGGAACCCGATTGCAAACAGTGTCGAGTAAATCCATACGGGTGGGATTCACGTCAACTTTACAACCCTGTCCTTAGTACTTTGACCTAATCAGCAGCCAACCCTTTATTTGTTTCAAGAATTCTTGTAAGTGCTAATTTGGATGTGGATGTGATGTTAAGCCTCACATTCGTCCCAAATACATTCCCCGCAGTAATTGCTACAGTTTACCTGGATGTGCTTCAACTTGTAGTCCACCACCACCTTGTAATTGTGAATGACCTCCTTACCTTGGGGAGCTCGATACATGTCATGGACCCATCCAAGAAGCTTACCATATCCACGTACAATCCCCTTCCACTTTCAATCTATTCCTACTTACTGCTAAATTCAACATCATTCAAAACTTAAGTAAGTACATGAAGTATATGAAGCTTAAACCAAAATTAAATTAAAATTTATCATTTTATAATAAATAAAATATTTAAAATTTTGCTGAAAATCTTCTGTATCCACTGTATGCAACGTTTGAATCGGGTGTAAAAATTTGCCAAGGTGGATACTGAAATATAATATGGAGTTTTTACAGTGGAATCTTCTAGTGTAAAGTTTACTCTACATGTATTGATGTTTTTAAAATAGTCCTTCCGAAATCCTCCAGTAACATGTGGAAAAATGTCCACAAGTCTAAGACCGGTCACTGCCAGTGACTCACTGGATGCCATTTTCTAGCATCGAAAATTCATTTACCGAATTTTCCATTCTCTGCAGCTTCCAAACGCCAAAAATTAGAATTTTTATTACATTGTCCAAGAACTCTTCTTTCAATTTCGAACTGAAAAGAATATTTGAAATAATTGTTTAAATTATTTTGCTAAACATATTACAGAAATACGGTCAGCAATATTGTTACGGTTGACAATTATTTACATCAACATTCCCTTTCCAGTTTATCATCATCATGATTTCCTTTTCCTCATCTCATGGATATCTTATCAGTTTGGAGTTCATCGACAGCAACTCTAGTTTATCAGTTTACATTATTATTATTTCTTATTTATAATTAGTTACCTAATTATTATTCATAGATTATTAATAGATTGGCTGATGAAATGGAATTAGGCAAAACACTCCAAGTCGTGTCATTGGTTTGGACATTAATTCGTCAGTCACCACAAGGACCACCTGCTATAAGGTAATAGTATAAGTTACGATTGATTGACCAAATTATGATGTAATTTTGAAAGCAGAAATGCAGTAATTGTAGCACCGTTCAGCCTGGTAAAAGATTGGGCTAAAGAATTCGTAAAGTGACTTGGAGATAGGATTCCAACTCTCCCGATTGAAGGTGGGTAATTTTAAATATTATTATTTTAATGTTAGTTAATAATTACTCTTTTCTAAATAAAGGTGGATCAAAAGAGGAAATTGACAAAAAACTGAGTGCATTTGTGATGGCCCCTATAGCAAGTGGAGGGAGAAGAGTCCATGTACCTGTACTATTTCTGTTCTATGAAACGTTTCGGCTACATGCTCATGCCTTAAAAAAAGGAGAAATTGGCTACATAATTTGCGACTAAAGGTAAGGACTAAGGACATCGACTAAAGGTATTATGGATTGCAATTGCAGAACTAGAACTGCACTCGGACTAATACTAAAACTACTTGGTAAGAGATCTCACCACCCGACTTTATGCTTAACTCAACGTTGTTAATTTTTGGATTTTGATGAGTTTCTAATAGCAATTAATTTACAAAAACTAATAGAGACTAACGAGAGAATAGAGAATAGCGCAAACTTAACACAACTCGGCAGATATTTTTTAAGTGTTTTTTTTAATTTCTAACTTAAAAATATATGAATAATTTTTTTAAATTCCACATCTTGACGTACTTGTGAAAAATAAAAAATTAAATATGATGGAAATTTGCCTTTTTGTATGTAAAAAATGAACAAAAATTTGTCTGTCAAGTTATGTTTACTTTGCGCTAAGTTTCTATTATCTTTTGTGCATTTGAAACTCATCAAAATCCAAAAATCAACAAGGTTGAATTGCATGTAAGAGATGAACCCTTCATCAGGGTTGAATGATGAATTTACGACAGAAGAGAAAGGAAATTTATTCGAACTTCAATGCTTTGATCCAACTCAAGCCACAATTTAATTAGTTTTATAAAACTTCGCAATTAATAAATTAGTTTAAGACTTTAAAAGCTTTGACACTCACTTAATTATCAGCATCTTTATCGTTAAGATGAATTTAAACTTCAATTGTCTCCTCAATCCTCATCATCATATCACAAATTCTTGGCTCATTCATTCGAAGAATTTAGAGAGGGAAGATCATATGTAATGTGAAATTCTTGCTCGAAAAATTGACATTCCATTCCATTATTCCAAGCTTTTATATCGAGATCTTATTTTGCTTTAGTAAGAATGTCTTACCAGTGGTAAGTTCATTGAATTATTTTAATCATAACCTGTTTCAAACATATGTTTTTGTATAACTAGGGTGACAGATTTATATGTTCAACGTCGGAAGCTAAGGACGAAAATACTGTTAAATAGATTAAATTCTACAACTAACATCCATTAGAAACATCAACCGCTTTGATAAGAATCTACAAATAAAGTGGAATTACCTATTCAAAAGAAATTATTTTTTAGAAACAAAAAGACAGGTGCTGTTGTAAATATTCCGGTTCCGGAAAATGTTAACTTTGAGGATCCTTTGACACAAATGGCAGTTGCTGATGGAAACGATTTCCATAAAACATTCCGTCCGTCCATGGATAGTTTCGAGCCATGGTGCGTCAAGAAAATGGCGATCCTTAGCAAATTCACAAGACAGGAAAAACTTTCAATTACAACTTTTGTTTATACTGATCGAGAGGGAAGTATTAGCTCAAATTCAAACGGTATTGGATTTTGATTTTGGAAATACTGGAATTAGTAAATATTAAACTGAATTTTTGTTTTAGAAATGCGTGGGGTGAGTGAAAAATTTCTTCATCGTTTGAAGCAATTGGACATGGATACTGGTTCTAGACAATTTTATGGAGGTCTTACACAAGAAGAATATACGTTCAAAGTAAACATGCTCAATATTTTTCACATTAGAATTTTATATTTTGAATTCAATTCTTAGATAAACCAATTGGACCAAGAGTTGACAGTT
>JAQGCN010001106.1:0-11664 GCA_034699725.1 Friesea truncata | reverse complement strand
AAAAAACTTCAATAACCCACAAGAGCATGAGATTGTTGAGAAAGAGAGGGATTTTTTTCTGGGAAATACTCGCTTAACACGTTCTGCTTTTCATTTGTTGATTTTAAAGTTAATTATTAAAAAGTAATAATTCAGAATTTAAATTCGTCGTATTCACAATATTATTAATTTCTAAAAAGGACTGTATAGTTAGATACTTATTTTTGAAAAAAAATAATAATCACTTAATTTAAATTATTGTTAATGTTAAATATTTCAAAAACTTTCAATAAACTTCAAAAAGCTTGATTTAAATCTTAATTGTGAATATTAAAAGCCTTTAGTTTTAATTTCGGCTTCAAAAATTTTTTTTAGAAAGTAAATTTTAAAATGTTTAATTTTAAATAGTCTAAATTAAAAATAAGACCGATTTAATTAGAATAAAAAATTTGAAACTTTTTTTTCAAAAATTTGAAACTTTTTTTTTCAAAAATTTTTTATACCAAAAGTTAAGTTGTTTGATGCCCATCTCAGAGTTGTTGAGTGGAAAAAAATTTGTGAGAGTGAAATTAAATTTTAGAAAATTTTGTACGACAAAACAAAAGATTTGACCTTATGGTAAAAGTTATTTATTAATTTAAGTCTTAATTTAGTTTTGTTTACAAATTAATTGCAATGCCTGGGGAGGAAAAAGCAAATCGTCAGTCAACTTATTACATGGAGTTGCAGAAGTATATCCATAGCGGTGACTACGAGAAAGCAGTAAAATCCTGTAACCGGCGTAAGTTAATTGTTTCTTCAGTCAGTTTATCTTTTAATTTAATTCTTACTTTTTTATTGCAGTTCTACATGATAGTCCAGATGATGAATTAGCATTCCGATGCAAAATTATTGCTCTTATTAATTTAGGCCGTTATGAAGATGTTCTTACTTTCTGTGGTAAAAATCCTAATTTAACAGAGTAAGTACCATATCTTGATTTTTAATCATTTACAATTTGAACTTAATATGTGTATCATAGGAATCTTAAATTTGAGATTGGTTACTGCTATTATCGATTGAATAGAGCTCAGGAAGCACTCGAAGCATTGGATAAAATTGATGATGCCGAAGAACCTAGGAAGAAAGAATTGTACTGCCAAATCCTTTACAGACTGGAACGATTTGAAGAATGCTATGACCTCTACAAAGAAGTGATAAAAGAAACATCAGACAATTATGAAGATGAGAGACAAAGCAACATGACAGCAATCGCTGCATCCTTACGAATTGCAAATACTGTAAAAAATTAAACACTTTTCATTCATTAGGATGTAATTTATTTTTTAATTTTATTTTTAGCCTCGTAAATTAATTGTGGAAAAAGGTGAAACTTTTGAACATTTATACAATCACGCTTGTTTTCTCGTCGCAGAACACAAATATGAAATAGCACAGAAATATGTAGAACAAGCTATGACGGTTTGTGAAGAAACACTCCGTGAAGAAATGGTTTCCGATGATGAAATACAAGAAGAACTTTGCGTTATGAAGTATGTTAAAATATTTACTTGTCTTTAACATTACATTACATTTAATGTGCTTTAACAAATTCAGGGCTCTTCGTGGATATATTTTGCAAAAGTTAGGAAGAGATAAAGAAGCATCCCGAATTTATGCAGAAATTTTAAAGGCAAGACAATCTGATGCTTCAACTGCTGCAATCGTAGCTAATAACATCGTAGTTCAAAATAAGGACCAGAATGTATTCGATTCAAGAAAACGAATTAAGACAATGAGTGCTGATGAAGCTACTTACAAGCTAACTGCTGCCCAAAAACTTACCATTCAAATAAATCAATGCCTTTACTTTATGTTTACTCACCAGGTAACTCTTGATCATAATTTTGTATTTAAATAATGCATTTTTTATATTTCATAGTACGACCTCTGCAAAAAAATTTACACTTCCCTATTAGAAGATGTTGGTAAAGAATGTGATGAAATTTACGCCATCGCTGCTTATCATGCTCTTTTCACTGGCGAGCGGAATAATATTATTGAACAGAAGTACTTGCCGTATGTTCGAGAACGGCCAGAGTTAGAATTGAAAATAAGGCTTGGAAGTATTCAAGTTCTTTTAGCATTGGTAAAGTTTAATTATTTTCATTATAATTTTTAAATTAATTTTACGTGAATTTGTAAAGGGAGAAGTTGAGAATGCAATTAAATTTGCAGATGACCTAACAAAACAATCCAAATTTCCACTCGGCATCACAAGTATGTGTATTTCTCTTCTTCGACTTCAAGGAAATAAGGATGATGCTAGCAGATGCTTCAAGGATGCCATCGATCATCACCTCAAAAACACTGCAGCTCCGGTATTCAATATTTTCATTTGTGATTTCCTTGATTTGACTTAATCAATTATTCTCCTCATTCGTGTTTTCTTTAGGAACAAAGGAAATCCCTGGAGAAATTATTAAAGCAAGCTGCTGCATATGAAATTGAAGATGGTAATAAAGACCGAGCTCAAGCAATTCTACGTCAACTATTAGAATTGAATAAAAATCCAGACGTCCTTGGAGCTGCTTTAATGCTTACAGTTTCTCTTGATGTAAATATTAATTTCATTATAAACTACTATGCCCCTTTCTATAATTTTACATTTTTATTTTTAAGCTTGGAGATAAACATAAGATGAAAAACCTAATGTCATCTCTTCCAAAACCGAAAATGGATGAAGGTTTTAACTTGGATTCTATTGAATCTGACGCTGTTCTTGGAAATTTAAAATATGTCAAGAAAACTCCACGTGGTGCTGGTGATTCCGGAACGATTGATAAAAAGAATATTTTAAGTGAAACTGGTCCGGTCACTCCGAGAAAGCCCAAGAAGAAGAAAAAGAAGAAAGCAAAACTTCCGCAAAATTATGATCCAGATCGTGTTCCAGATCCTGAACGGTGGTTACCTCGTTACGAACGTAGTGGATTTAAACAAAAGAAAACACGTCGTGGAAGAGCAGATGTTGGAAAAGGAACGCAGGGTGCTGCTTCTGAAGCATCAGAAGTTTAGTAAGTTTTTCAATAATAAAAACTAAAATTGAATTGAAAAATGTAACTTTTTCTTATTTTCTAGTGACATGAGTAAAGGTAACCGATCAGCTCCAAGTGGCTCTGGAGGTGAAACGACTCCAAGAAGTGACAAGAAGAAAGGTAATAAGAAAAAGGGAAAGCATTGAATTGAATTCATAATTAATTGTGTAATAACTTTTTACTAAAAACAATAATAATTTAAAACTCATCTTAAAACTTTAAGATCGAGTCGGTATACAAACAAAACATTGTCCATAAAAATAAAAAATAAAATATCACAGAACATAATCAAGGAAACAGAAACTTAAGGAAAATTATAATAATTGACGACTGGACTATTACTATTAAATAATTAATACTGTTACGTGGATTAATAATAATACTTAACACCATCAACGAATTAATTGGCGAGTCTTAAAATTGTACATAGTCAACAACAAGAAAAATTACAACATAAATTACAACATTAGGAATCAATATGGACTAAGAGCTGTTGTACAAACTATAACGTGAGGTACATCGAAATACTGCAAAGCAGCTACGCTGATAACGCATGCAATTTTAAATATATCCTAAATATATCATATCATCAGCTCAAAGCAAATTGTAATGTCATTAACGAATATATAAATTACGCCAAATCCAATCATTTTCGTCCGATAAAGCTGCCTCGTTAACAGTTAAATTAGGATATTCTTTTGTACAAATAATAGTTGGATTGTCTCATAGTAGAGGCTAACCTAACTATTACAATTTTGTTACATAAATATTAAAGATGTTGAGGTAGCCATTTAGGACATGACTAAATTTTGGACATCACGGGATGCAACTGCTCGATTTTTAAAAAACTGGAAAGCATGACGAACATATCGAAGCGTTTTAACATAGTCACGAAAAATTGTCCAATCCCGGATGTAACGTGTGGTTTTGTCTGCCAAATCCCTATATTCTGTCTTCATAATTTCCCGTGTGATGTCGTTATGAGAAATATTCTTTTCCAACATTGCAATTTGGAGTTCACAAAGTACCTATAAAAATTATAAGATAATAATAATTAGGTCGTTTTTTTTTACAAACATGAAAAAGTTAAGGATGTGGTATATAATATTTCCTAAAGGCACCACTTACGTATTTTAGTTGAAATTCTGCCTCATTGAAATGATGATAAAAACTTCCACCATAGCATGCTTGATCGAGAACAATTGCCTCAAGACCTACTGCAAATTTTTGTAGTCCTTGATACATGAATCGAATTGTTTCATCTACCTAAAATTTAACACCAAAAAAATTAATAAGCATTGTAGCATAAAGTTTTACAGAAATGATAAAAAAAATTTAATAAAAAAGACTTTTTGTAAAGAGAAAAATTAAGATAGTGTGGTGGTGAAAGCAGAGCGGGGTAGCATTGCTTTCACTTCACCAACCCTCATCATCCCCCAGTGAAAAGCAACAATAAGATTTTACGAATACTCACCGTAAGAGTTGAGAAGTGCTCATCAGTAAGATCATTGTTGACCTGATCCATAACGTCAGATAGGAAATCATAGGTAAGACGTTCATAACGATCAGAATCTTCAGGATTTCCACCAAAAGCTTCCCGATACTAAAAAAGAGAAAGAAAGTTGAAATTTTTACCCTGAGGCAACTAAAATATGAATATTCATATTGTCATCAAAGTGTGATTCATCATCCCAATCCCCCGCCCGTGGTGGTATACCGGTATTGTTGGTAAAGGAAGAAAATGATGCCTTTCACTTTTCGGAGAGGATCATCACAGGTAAAAGATTTTGTTCAGGTAAAAAAGGTATTCTATCACGTCTGTCAAGGAGTTATAGTTATGGAGTCAGGTTCATTGAGTCATGGAATAAGTAAGAACAAACGCCGGGCCGGACTCACTCTGACTTGCATAACGAAGTGAAAAGAAAGATGGGGCGTGGATTGTTCCTTCAAATTATGAAGATAAAAGAAAAAAAAATTTCCTTTTTTTCAAAAAAAAAGAATAAGATTTTTGTCTCTGGCTTTTCTTTAAAAGGTAAAATATTTTCTCTGTAATCATTGTCGGAGTAATGTATATGAAGGATGGTATGGTTGGTAAAATATATTATTCTTATAAAGACTTTAAAGTTAGCAATCCTCATTTTTTTTTCCACACAAAAGAAAAAACTCCAGGTAAAACAACAATATTTTTTTTGTTTCCAAAAAAATTTCTTTCAATAAGGAAAACTAAAACTTATTATTGACTTCACAAAACCTTTTCTTTTGTCATACATTACCATTATAAAGAAAAGTTGTATGTTAGTAACCCATTGTCCCATTTGTAATGAGGGGACACCTTATATCAGTGACAATGAAAGTTATCATGTTAACATCTTAGGATTAAGTCATTGGAGTAGTTTTTAAAAATTATTAAAAAAATAAACTTACAAAGTCCTTAAAAAATTCAAGGGCTTGTGACTCTGCTTTGGTAGCCTGTACAACAATATGTTGATAAATATCTTCATCTGACTGTGTTTGAATCAGTTCAGTGTCTGATGAGAGAGTAGGTAGTGTCAACGGGATTCTACATGGATTAATCCATTTTTGATGTCGATGATGTGGGGATGTTGATGAGGAAGAGGGTGATGGATTTTCATCATTATGTCCATGTGCTTGTGGTGATGAAGTTCTTGTACTTTCTCCAATTGTTGGAATTGGATTTGACATTGTTGGAAGAGGAGGATAAAGGAGGAAAATTCCAAGAATGATGTAAAATACTTGAAATGTAGATAAGAAAAATGGCAAATGTTTCCCCCACCCTAGAAAATAGTAATTACCATACATTGTTATTTTAATAGAGATCTCTTATATTTTCGTCCTATTGTTGTTATTAATTGTTGATGAAAAGGAAAGAAAGAGAGTCTCTCCTTTTTCTTTTAGCGTGGGTTCCCTCTTCTTAATTAAAAAAAAATTTTCACTTGCCGCGCTACCTGGCGCGCTATTAAAGTTAAAAAAAAATCTTTAAAAAATTTGTTTTTTAAACATTATTCCTCCATTAAATTAATTACTAAAAACTAAAATTTATACGTCCATGTCACATCTTATTATTCTTCTGTCATCATAGAAATTAAACATTACAAAAATTATTAATCTTATACAAAAAAAAAATTATAAAATTTTCAAAAAAAAAAATTTGTTTGTAAACATACACAACATAGGTGGACTGGTAGCGAAGGAGTTTCATCCAATTAAAAATTCACGGAATTACAATTTATGTAATAACTTCAACAAAATTAATAATAATAACATTTGTTTCACTTTTTTTTCTTTTTCTTGTTAAAATTTACTTTCACAACTTAAAAACAATAATTGTCACTTTTAGAATATTCTCACACTACTGCTTGATTTTTGATGATATGAGAGGTAGCTAGCTCGTGGTGTCACAACTACAAAGGTGAGGTTTTGTATATGAATGAATGACAACAAGAGTTATTGTATTGTATTTTGTATTCTTTTAGAATCCTACACATATTCCGCAAAAACGCCGTTTATGACTAATACTTAAAATGAGTATGACTTCTGAACTCAATTGCTCCAATGAGCTAACTAATTGGAACTGGACGACAGAACATGGTTTATAAATGAAACACTGTCCGAAACAAAATAATAAAAAAGGTGTCCACCCGCTCGTAGGGCTTGTCACCTGGGTTGCTTCCTTGCCTCCTTAATAAGGTACAGGTACTCCTATGAAATCTTTAACCAAGCTCCGGCCTCCTAATTCCCACCGAAGATAGAAGGTAGGTAGTCGTCGGGAACTCCACTGAAAAGACCTTCCTATCTCTGCGTCATAACAATGACCTCACCTTACAGTATTATACATTGCATTACCACCGTACCGTCGTCGTCGTCCCTCCTCCCCAACGGATATTTTAACATACAATGTTAGACAGTGGTCAGAGATTCAGGATCTATCCTTACCACAATTATGACGAAAACACTCTGCTTCATAAGAATTCTATTCAATGAATGAGTGACGATGAATCTAGGAAGTTCTAATTACTTTTTTAACACTTCTTAGAGCTCATCCACACTTTTATATTAAAGAAAAGGGTAGGTCGTGGGAATTTTTTACTATTGTCAATGTAGCATGATTACAGATACCTAGTTACATAATTAACAAAACACGCGATGTTATTGCCTATTGGTGAATCCCTCTTTAGTTTTACTACATAAGTGCGTGACATTGACATTTTACTATGATTAATGCTAGGTAAAGGAGTAGGGTTGAAAAGTTAAATTTTTTAATCTTATCTAACTATATTTAGATGATGTGTTCATCAATACAAATAGCGATGAATAACGGTAAGAATTTGTGATGTTTGTAAAATTAGTAAGAGTGAAAGGAAATAAAGAAAGTGAGAGTGACGGATATGGATGAATGAGATGATGTTTTGCTTTCTCTGCAGGACTGGAAACATGTCAAAATATTGTTTTAACACAATTGGCAAAGTGCATTGTATGATAAAATGTCACGTTATAAAGAAATAATCTTACAAACTTTTGTTAGGATTTAAGAAATGCATTATAAATTAATAAATTAGCGTTTTACTCAAGTTTTTTTAAGAATAAGCAAACCGGGAATTATTTCATGTATGCCTATTTTATTAGATTTGAGTTTTTCACATTTAATGAAAATTCGAAGAAATTTTTTTTATATTGTATTTATGTTATAGATGAAATATTAGCAAATGACTCATAATAAGAACCAGTTCAATGATTTATCGAACAATCAATCTGTTGTAATGCTGTAATTATACCGGCCGGTAGTTCTTACGAGAAGGATATCCCGGCACTGTATGTTGTAAAGAAGATGAGAATGAATGAAACACTTCTGAGTCATTATAATTCCACTAACTCACTTTCCCTTTCAAGAAAAAAAAATGAGATCTCTTGATTTTTTGCATGTCTGATCCGTGTATACTACGCGCGTTTTGCGTATGTTACTTGTAAATATCGTCACTAAGAGCGTCGTAAGAGCATCATACTATACCACCTTACGTTTTTCTTCGACCTTTCACCCAGTGGGATTATAATCCAAAGGATTACCTGTCCATAGATAACAATAATAGGATAAAAACTTACCTTATTGAATTAGGCCTATCCTCTCTTTCAATTGTCTGAAAGTTATCCAAACAAATCCGTCAGGAAACTTTTGCAAGTAACTCTTGAACTAGCTGGTAGAATAATGGTTGAAATGGACACCTTTTTCTACAAGTTTTGTCTTGTTTAAGGAATTTTATGACAGGTCTTCCAAAATATGTATCCCCAATGTATACAAACCTGAGAGTTACTGAAAGTAAATGAAAAAAATTTATTAATTAAGTTCTAATATTTATCTTGGTTTCATTAGGACACGTGAATTATAGTATTGTTACCTCTTTTGTGAAGCTCTGCGAAGAAATTGGAAAGAAGAACACGGAACGGACTTATGAAAGAAAGCTACCACCACCACTAATAAACTTAAAGAACCTCGTTAAAAATTCAAGAGGGACGGGTTTTCTTTTTACAAATCAACAAATCGATGTGGAAAGGGAATTTTGCATGGGCAAAAATATTGGCATGAATGATAGACTTCCACAATACGAAGGAAGCGAAGGCCGTTAGTTACTAAGAATCCAGATGGAGCAGTCGGAAGTTATGCCAAAATATATATTAGGATTCCGCCGAAAGGCTTATACCAAAACTGGATTTTGGCAATGTTCCAGTAAAAGTAAAGAAAAAGGAGAGCACACGCCAATGTGAATGAATGGTGGCCTAATTTCTTCTAAGACCAGTTCTAGAAACAATGAACGCACGAACAGAATTTAATTATGTATCAAATGGATAGAAACACACTTTTCAAAAAGCAACTTATTGAAAGTATTGTCTTAGATTTAATATTTCCTTGTTATAATGTAACAGTTAGAGAGGAGTCAAAATGAGTTCTGACAAATAGATGTATTGTTAAGCTATTTTATGTTGAAAATGACCTTTATCACGGTCGTTATTATTGTTTTTCATTACAAAATTGAGCATCAAAAGCATAAGAGCTTATTTTATCTCTGTGTTGTTCTCTTGTATTGTAACATACTAGATTAAGTTTTATAATCTCATATCTTGCGTCTCTTTCAATGAGTGTATAATTTAATTGTCAAGAATCCAATGTTAACCTTCATAAAGATTTTAACCATTATTTACGCTCACGCCCGTTCTTTACCCTACCAATTCATAGCTATAATAGTAGTCCCAATCCCAAAATTCTTACTAACGTTAGCTTACGTAAGGCTGATGATGTTAGTGGGAAGACCAACGGTATTATTTGTAAAACGAATTTCTAAAAGTGAGTCTTTACCATCATCATGAGACACCAATTGTTTGTTCCATTTTGGAAGGATTTAACGCCTACCAGAAGAATATCGTCATTGCTTGCTTATTGCTCATCGACGACCTAATCTAATAAATAAATTTAATTGGAAGAAATATAGCAAATACAAAATGGGATAAATTGCTTAAGGTCTCATCGTTAGAAAATCAAATGCAGTCATGGATGATGCGTAGGTTTTTTTACTTGTCGTTTTTTGATTGGAAATCGGTAATGTGGGTGTGTAGCGGAGGCAGGAATTGTTTTCTTTTAGTTTAAGGATTTTTTATTAATTAGGGTTAGGAGGAGATGATGATACTGTGCTAACTTTAGAAGTGAAAATTGTTAATCTGATGATTTGTTTGATTTTTATGACTTGACTATTGGACTCATAATGATTATGATGACGGATGCAGAGCCAGAGCAGCAGAATCTATCTATCTATGGCGTAGGTGAAAGTTGGGGGTGGATTGATTCTCAAATAAAATAAACTAATCATCATCCCTTATAATAAACTTTCACTCCAATTTTTTCAAAATTAAAATATTTTTCCAAAAAAAGAATTTGTATATTTTTAAAAGAAAATAAAAATAAAATTTCTCTTTTTTTAATTCAAAAATAAAAAATATTTAAGAAAGTTGATTTGATTTTCCTTTGATCTTTAGAAAGTTTTTGTGAAAGTTATGAAAGAAAGATGATTGGTTGAATAACAGAAGACGGACTTTCGGTTGAGTTCTTTGATATTTAATGACATAAAGTTATTTTTGGTAATTAATGATTAACCTTACACAACTAACTAATTCAATACATTCTTTCTCTCAACTACTTATGATTATTGAACCTATAAAAACATTGAGCCTTAAGTTTATTTTTAACTTAATTTCAGCTTTATTTTTTATATAAAATGATTACAATATCATCCTATTAGAAACCGGATGTGGAAGTTTGGTGCATTGTGCAAAAAGCAAGACATTTCATCTGTTGGCTTTTTTTGATGATGAGATGAAAAGATTACTTTACTTTAAAATCCTTTGTTTAGGGCATCCACCTGTACAAAAGGATGAGAAACACCTGCTGTTGGTGTTGTTTATTGCGTAAGGTTGTTACAGAGATTCAATGTCTCTAAATGCAAAAATTTAGCAGGTGAAAATAATGGTGGTGGTGTTTTACTGATCAGAATTTATTATGTAGGAAAGGTAGCATGTTTTCCGTAGTATTTAGTGTGTAAAGTGATGATGACGGTAGAGATTTATAAATCCAAGATGAATCATACGTAATTTACCTCCCCTGCATCACTTACCTCAAACCTCAATTTAAAATCAGACGAAAGAAACAATGGGTGTCCGGAGTAGGGAACATCACTACCACCGCTTGCTTTGTCGTCGTATTTGTTGTCCTTCTAATAATGCAATATCATCACAACCCAATAATTCTAAGAATAGAAATTTTAAATCTCCATATCAAAGACAAAGGAAATGCAAAAAAATACTCGGATTTTTATTTGCAATTGATAAGGTATCATCATATCTAACATTACAAGAACAATTTTGCACATCTAAAGCAATTATGTCTTGCTTTTGTTATTGCGTAGTAACTAAGAATGTTTAGCTAATTTGAGACTTCATTTCGCATTCGCATAAGTGTCATTCCATCTTCCATCACTTCAAACTTAAGAATTTATGCGTAAGATGTATATAAAAGCAATAGATTTGCTTACTTTTCAGTTATTGTGTAATTTCTTTTTAGAATATTATTATGGGGTAGATCTTAAATCAATTCAAGGTGTCAAGGGACACAATAACATCGTGTCAATTTTCTTCATTTTTTGACACTTAAAAGTCAGCATGGACAAAATAAACTTAAACGACTTCATAAACCCTTTTTCCTTTTTCTAATAATATTTTTTCTTTTTTTCAAATACTTTCTTAGCTTCTTACCTCAAATAAAGCAAGAGGCATAAGAAAGTTGAAGTTTGGCAAATTAAATGTTTTTAATAGAATTTCATATCAAGGAATCAACGAATAATTTAATAATATTGTATTATTTCTTCTTTAGGAGAAATTATGGAAAAAAAACTTCTTTTTTTCAGTTTTGAAGCTAATAATTGCTAAATTGCTATACTGACTGAAATGTTTATAAATAAACCTTATTACAATTTACCAAGGTAACTAAACTTGTTTATGTTGACGCGATTTATAAGGTAGCGACAGTTTCGATTTTTCCATAGGAAGATTT
>JAQGCN010001105.1:0-11665 GCA_034699725.1 Friesea truncata | reverse complement strand
AAAGAGCTCTTGGTTGCTTCAGATAAGTATGTTTTACCCCCACAAAAATTTATTAAGTAAAATAATTTGATGTTTTTTCATGCAGATACCAATTGGATGTACTTAAAAATTCAGCAGTGAAAGTATTGAGTAAAATCATATCTTTGGAAAATGTTTTGGACATTTGCGTAACTGCTCATTTACATGATGCTCCTGGACTCAAGAAGGATGCTTTGGATTTTATAAAACTCAACTCCAAGGAAATTGTAAAGTCAAGCGATTGGAAGTGTTTTGTTAAGGAGTATTCGGATTTGGTAACAGAATTAGTTTGTATTTAACTAATCGACAAGTCAACAATAATATGGCCGTACAATTTTTTAAAGTGCGGAGAGATACAACAAATATTATCAAGGCTGGGAGTTCATGCCTTCCTGTATAATTAACTAATGTAATAGTGTTATTTGTTAAAAGTAGAAATTATAAAAACCAATAAATAACGAACAACAACAATTTCTTATTTTACTAATTTCCTCAACTCTCAGTTAAGATTACATAAAGCAACGTGTCGGTGTCGGTTAACTTTGTAACTTAAAGTTGTAACTTTTACTATAGCCGGGAAACCCGTCGATGTCGTTTGTTTATTTATTTTCTTTTCATCTGCCACGACGCGACACGCGACACACACTAGACTAGTTAGGAAGGAGAATTAATTATTGTAGAAAAAGATTTAATTAATTAACCTTTCTTTAGCGTCAGGATAGGCCAGTCAAACGTAATTGCAGATAAATGGCTCCACCTACGAATCAACTCAATCAAAATCAACCACCAGAATCAGCAGATTTTCATACTGACGTAAGATATAACGTTTGCATTATTTAGTTTGGTTGGATAATACTAATGTTCTATTAATTACGTAGGTCAAAGTGGAAGAGACGATATTTCGATGGTCAATTAAAAACTTGTTAATTCTGCCATATGAAAGTGGAAAGTCTATTTTATCTCCTCAATTTTGCTCCTCCAAGAATCCAGAAATCAAGTGGAGGCTAAGTATTTATCCAAATGGGGAGACAGATGATCACAAAAACAATATCAGGTTTTGACTTTGATTCTCAAACGTGGTATAAAAGTATTCCATTTATTAATTTTATCATTATGTCTGTTTTATAGTGTCTATTTGAACTTGCTATCCAAATCGACAACAATTCCTGCCAAATTTACCATTAGCTTTTGGAATTTGAAAACAAAGCACTGTTTTAAGCAAGCAACATTCGACTATGAATATGATAAACCTGGTGGGTATGGTAGGTCTAAATTTTGTTCTCACCAAGATTTCCAAGAGTCTACTGTTGTTGGAGTTGAAATGCATGACATAATTATTGTGTGCAAAATAATTACACGTGCTAAGTTGGATGATACTGTTTCTCCATGTCTTGTGGTCGGACGAAAAGAAGAATCTACAGATTCAATGGCTTCTGATTTTAACAATTTACTTGAGACTGAGATGTTTGCTGATTTTACTCTTGTTAGCTCCGATGGTAGTGTTCACATTTACTTCCATTATTTAGTTTATTTATTATCGTTTTATTTAGGTGTTGAATTCAGCACACACAAAGCCTTTTTAGCTGCTCGATCGCCAGTTTTCTTTGCGATGTTTCGAAATTCTGATTTGATAGAAGTTCAGCAAAACCGAGCTGTGATTGACGATGTGGATTCCAACACGCTCAAAGGACTCGTACAATACATTTACTCTGGGAAATGTGATAATTTGGATACAATGGCTAAAGAGCTCTTGGTTGCTGCAGATAAGTATGTTTTATCACCAAAATTTTTATCTTAAGTAAAATAATTTGATGTTTTTTATGCAGATACCAATTAAATGCACTCAAAAATTCAGCAGTGAAAGAATTGAATAGAACCATGTCGTTGGAAAATGTTTTGGACATTTGCGTTATGGCTTACTTACATAATGCTCCAGGACTCAAAAAAGATGCTTTGTATTTTATGAAACTGAACTCCAAGAAAATAGTGAAAATGTGCAACTGGGAGTGTTTTGTTAAGAATTATCCCAGTTTGGTAACAGAATTATTCAGTATTTAATTAAGAGTCAAGTCAATAATATGACAGACACAACGTTCCAATTTTTTAAAACGTGAAGAGATAAACAAATTACCAAGCCTGGAAGCTCATAAGTTTTTAGGCTTTCTCTGCTGTATAGTTAATTAATTATACACTATAGACTATTAACTAAAGTTATGTATTAAAAATTTCTTAATAATTGCAGTAATAAACTGAAGAACTCAAGCAACTGGCAAAATTAAATTAACTTAGAATTATTTTTGTACAACTTAGATTTCCTAAAATGAAAATTAGATTCTAAACATAATTCGCTGGATTTTTCAACAGTTTCCAATTTTTCCATTTTTAGATTTTAAATTAATTAATTTAGGTGTGCGGAGGTAGGTGTCTCCCTATTCATTTTGGTAGTAAGTAAAAGGACATTTGAACTATACTTCAACTAATTTGAGCACCAGAATTTTTTTTTCGTCTTCGTGTGTTTTAACACGAAAACCTATAAGTAAGCCGCTGGCATCCGTCGCTATAAATCCAAATAAAATTATGATAAAATCAATTATTGAGAAAATTAATTTTAATTGGATATAACATTCATCATATAATAAAACACTTTCGGTCTGTACTGATAATAATTTCGTAAGTGAAATTCTCATTCATCCAAAAATGGATAAAACAATTCCATTCCATTTTCAGTTCTTTTGATTTTTTCCTTCAAAATATAAACACCACTACCGTTTTCTACTGTAAAGCTGACGACTGAATCCCGAAGTTCCATCCAAATTGGAAGATATTCTTCTCGCATTTCTTCAGTTAATTTCACAAGCCAATTAAAGTCTTCATCATCAACAAAATACTCAGAGAGGAATTGACCATATTTTTTTGCCACCTTAAAAAACAAGATTAACTTTTAATTTCCTTTAGTCAAAACTTCAAAAGTTTGATTTTACATTTTTAACAGTCACGTATTGGGTTGGAAGTTTCTTCATAATTAAATCTTTGAACATGAGAATTATCTAAGGAAACAAAATTTCAATTTTCAATGTACGATTCAAAACAAAAGAAATATCACCACTTACATCTTCGCGAGAACTGTTCCAAACTTGAGCAGCTGTTTTGAAACATTTAAGTGCATGATTAGTTTTGCCAGTTTGTGCAACCTCGGCTATTTTCTTAACTAAGTCCTCCTTGACTATATTGGGTCCACCTTCATCAGAAATAAAAATTAAGCGCATTTTTATACAAATTACAATAATAGTGTTGTTTCTTTTCTAACCTGCATTTGCAAAGAGCCGCATCTCATCCTCTTCAGTTGGCGAAGACATCAAATTATCACATGGAAGTGCTTCTTTAAGGCTTTTAAATCCAATTCTGAATTGGTCACATTTTAAGGAAAGTGCATTCATCGATGGAGGAATTGTTTCAATCGATTTTGTTGACTTTAATTCTTTGCCTTCGGAAGCAGTTACTGTTTGGGCAAGTTGACTAACATATATTTTCATTTCCGAGTCAGAGTCAGCCTTTTCAATTTTTAAATCAACTTCAACCTCTTGAATTTTATTCTGCTTAGACAATGAAGTTGCAACTGTAGGATTTAGTTCCTTGTTAATTCGATGAAAAAATAAGTCGGCATCTGTACCTAATTTTCTGTATGTTTCAGGTGATGATGAAGCACTAGAATTTGTACAACTACGAGGACGAGTATCAGCTTCTGTTTTCCAAATCATAGGAAATTGAGTATATGACTGTTGAACTTGTGCAAGTGCAGTGCTTTGTTTGGACGTTCTTTTTCGTGTTTGCTCAACAAACATTCTCCTCCTCTGACGTCTTGCTCGTTTACTACCACTTGGTAACTCCACAACGACATCCATAAGAGGTTTTGATTGTGTTAATTTCATTCCTGTAGGCTTATTCTTCTCAATTCCAATATCACTTAGCAATTCCATGTTCATAAGAGGTTGTACTTGTGTTGATGCTAATCGAATTTCTTCAATTGTTTGACTGTTTTTCCGATTTCCTACACTACCACTTGGCAATTCAATATCCATAAGAGATTGTAGTTGTGTTGCTTCCATTTTATTTTTCTCAAGTTTCCTAAGAGTAATAAATGTATCAATTTCATAAATTAAGTAAATACTGAATTACTGTGTGTAACTCACTTTAAAGTCGATTTGGTTTCTCGAATTCTCCAGTTTAGTTCAGATCCAGCAGGTGATGGAGCAATCTTTTTCTTTGATGATCTGGATTTTGGTTTCGGTATTCTCCAATTTGAGTCGGAATCAGCTGATTCTGGATTGACAACTTTTGATTTTCTTGAAAATGGTACATTCGGAGTAGTTGAAGGTTGATAAAGAAAAACTCGGTCATTTATATCTTCAGCATCCAATTCATAACCAACGAGCTGCCGTACAGATTTTGGATTCCAGTTCAAATCACATAGTTCACAAATATCCTATTAAAAAATTTACAAAATCATTTCAGCTGTATACAAACTCAAAATCCATATTGAAACTTACAGTCAAAGCGAATCGTATACGACGAGAAAATGTTGGTACGATGCTCAACTCTTTAATCTGGACGAATACTTTTTCTAGTTTTTCCTGTAAGGTTCCACTACTGCCATCATAGAAAGCAAACGATTCATGCAGTTTCTTTCCAACAGTTGTCAGGAAATGACACAAAACTTCAGCGTCTTCGTCCGTTTTTCTATTCCAAACGTTTAAAAGAAGAGTTTCGATGACTTTGATTGTTTCTAATGTAGTTTCGATTCCACCGAATGGTCCATCTGCGTAAATATTACCACAGATTCGAGCTACAGCTAAATATCGTCCACGATATTTCGTATCTGATTCTAATTGCATTTGGAACTCAGACGAAATCGTGTCAGCAAAAATATCACGGAAGAGTTTACTCCTGCTTCCGCATTCAGTTATCTAATTAAAACATATAAAACCCAAAGCAACGTTAATCATTTCAATGTCATTTTAGTTATGGAGTAAAATGCAACTTACGATTCTGCAGAGAAGTTGGTTCATAGGATATCGGAAATAAGGTGAAGTCAGAAAAATCTCCAGCATGAAATTGACCAACTCGGTCATAGCGATTTCATTGTCACCAATCTTTATGAGCACTTCATCGATCATGAGTTGTTGAACTTGCTTATCACAATTAGATGTTGTCACCTTGTTAATTATCCGTCGCATAAGCATATCTGAAAATAAACAAAGAAGTATTTAAGGTTTTAATTAACTTTTTTAACGAATTGTCAAATAAGTCATATAAGCTTAAAACTTATCAGGAATGTATCGTCTCTGTTATTTCAGTCATAGAATAATAATATATCACTATAACTTACAGCTGATTTTTCATTTGCGGGATATCTGCGTTTCCAATTAGGCACCCAAGAATTTTCGACGAAATGCAGCATCGGTACAAGAGTCGTTTCGTACGATTCAAAAGTGAACTGCGTGGTTTCAAGGTTTCTGAGCATACCTCTTCCTTCAAGTAAGTCCAAAACTTTAGATGGGTATTTCCTTACGTCAACTCCAAATGCAGAAATTACACCAAGGAGAAATTGATGATTGGTGGTAGCCCTCGCATGTAAATATTGAATATATCTCTTCTTGTAAGTTTCAATATGCCGATTTTTATCATTAACTAATCTAAGGTTAAAGTTTCTGCTACCCGACGGAGAAAAGAGCCACGTGTTGACAGTGCGCTCAAAATGATGGAAATTAATTGGAAGCTGAATTGGACTCCAAGGATCATCAGTAATTTTTGAACCTTTCAAATATATATGGTATAATTTAATAAAATAAATACAAAAAGTATTATGAAGCTTAGTTTTTACCATAATAAGGATTTGCATATTCTCGTTTAAGAATAAACTGAAGTGTAGTAGCACCGGATTTTAAGAGCTGCTGGGTTGACATTCTTCGATCAGATAAAAGTTGGTCCCATGATTGTAAAGCTTCATTAATTCTTGTTGACAGAATGTTTGGCTTACTGAACTCTGCGTACATTTCTTCAGTTTTCTTTCTGTGATGATCATTGTAAATAATAATTGCCCTTTCGTCGATTTGATTTTGAAATCGAATAATGTGGTTTAAATAATTGACTGCCATGATCTCATGAAGCATTTCTGAATCTGGTAAACCAGTTTGAGAATTATGACATTTATAAAATTTGTTCAATTCTTTCCTGGTTGACTTCTGGAGTGTCTTGGGTATTGTTAAAGCATGATGACTTGGATATTTTTCCTTGTATAGTTCAAGTAATTGCGTCGAGTCAGGGTTGGGAACAATGGGCAATGCCGTAGCCATGGTCTTCCTTCGTCAATTCCAATCCAACTAAGTAATAATATACAATTCGAATACACACAAGTAAGTTGAATTGAATTTAAAAATAACAATGGACAAACTGGTTACCTTATGTCATACGGTATGATGTTAATTTTAGACAATACTGTGGTGACTCATACTGAAATTCCAAATTCAACATAAGAAAAAAAATACTAACGAAAATTAAAAATCAAATTAGGTTTGTTGTTGTTCTCGCCGGAAATCTCGTGAAAAGGAGTTTGAATTTATGAATATAGAGAAACTTGGCAAACAAATACAAAACCAACACCCAAAAGTAAGCTGGATTCCGTTGCTATAATCCAAGTTTTAGGGGAAAAAAATATTAATTTATAAGCGTTTTAAAATATAATATATGTGACATATCTTATATCACTTGACTTAAAACACCGAAGTATTAAGAATCTGTATACTGTTGTATTGTATATTTTTAAAATTGTGTATTTTTTATTGTATTTCTCAAATTGTATATCATTGGTTGTTTCTTTTTCATTGCATATTTTGGCAAATGCTTTTATGTAAATTATTTTGAAAATGACGACGACAACTTTCATCGGCGTCTTACATTACATATAGTGGTACTCTCTGACTTTTAAGTTACATTTATACATCTTTTAGATACCTTTTAAAGTGCTTTATTATACAATAATGGTTTTTTGTTAAAGTAATTTAGGAAACACAATAATTCTTTTAAATTTGGAAAGAAATAAAATTGGAGATGAATGACAATTGACGAATCATTTTGTACCAAGTTCTTTCTTTAGGCTTTGTTTTGATTCAATCCAACACACTCTAAATTTTTATAATTCGTAAAGTTTCAAATATTTTAATTTATTGTAATTTATCATTAACTACAAATTCCATCCCAGATCATGGAAAGAGCAATAAGATTTTTAACTTTTTCTCATAAAGTATATCAATCTCCGTTAATTTGGGATAAAAAATATAAAATATTTTTATTTGATAAATCAATTAAATACAATTTATACTCAAATATTATTTTCTTAAATTATTTTATTGTAGCGTTTCTTTTATTTTTTTTCAATCTTGCAACTATTGTATTAAAAATAAATCCATTTCTTCGTTTTATGATTTACTGTGGTTGGCCTCTTTTGCTAATGAACATAGTTTGCTGGAAATCTAAACGAAAAGAGACAGTACAATTATTAAACACGGTATTAGTGTTTCTTCGTTATACTGGTAAGTCTAACTTATAAAATTTATGAATCAATTTTAATAATTTAATTTTCAATTACAGAAAACAAACATATTGTAATTAATTTATTACAATCTTTTCGTACTTTCACAAGAACTGCATTTGCAGGAGGCTGTTTTACGATTATATCATTCGCTGCATTTAATTTTATATTTCAGAAAGAAATCGAACTAATTGTTGTGTATTTTGCCATTAAATATTTGAATATAATTATATCTCAAAATGTTGCATGTTTCTTAGCTTATTGTACAAAATTATACGTGTATTTATTTATCATTTTCACTTCCATTAATGGATTTACACTAGTACTTTACACAAGTTTACCTATTTTCCTGATTAGTTCGAAATTGTGTAATATATATAAGCCACCCCCAAGATTTTTAACTTACAAACAATTGTATTTAATTACCACATATTATAATTATACGTTTAAATCCATAATCTTAGTAAGCATTTTCATACTTGTACTCCTAACGTCCCTTGGTTTTGCATTCAGTATCGTACAAAAATCACAAATCATCTTTATTACCAGCATCGTAGGAATAACTTTAATATTCTGCTCGCTCTTGAAACTTTGTAAGGTTGCAGCTGAAGTAAATAAAAATAGTCTAATGTGTTTGGAATCCTGGACTACTTATGCAGTACGTAACAACTACTCCGTAAAGTGGCGGAGATACACAATTAAAAGAATCAAAGGTCTCAGGTGTTGTAAAATTGAAGCTGGTGATCAATTTTCTATGCATTCAAGTGTAGCATTACAAATTCTTAATACAACTATTAATAATTCTTATACTATTTTAGTGTCATTTAAGGATTTGATCATAATATCAATATGATACAATTATAAGGTACAATACAAATTATCTTATTAAAATGATTTTAAAAGAGGTAGACGTATCGTCACAAAAAAAATAAACTAAATTTTGCAAATGGAACATGACGACAGCAAATTTTAAAATTTGGAATCAGAAAAATGTTTTAAAAGATGTGGAATACATTTTTTTCGAATATGGCATTTAATATTCAATTTTTGTTTTTTTTAAAACACACACAGTCACATTTCCCTGTTTTCTCAAAAGTACAATTCACGGATTCAATTTAAAATTTAAGGTTAAATTAAAATCCATTAAATATGTAACTTAAAGCCGCATGGGCCACTCCTTGACCTTTTGGTTACATTTACTTTTTAAATGCTTCTTTAATAGTTAAACAATTTTATTTTACGGTAAATTAGGAAACATTGAAACTGTTTTATAGTATGAATAATTTATTTAGTCAAACGCCTTCTCTTTAGAAACGAATAATGAGTTTTCAAAGGTTTTAGGATTGGTCTAAGTTTATTTAGTAGCGACATTAATATTGTTCGACAAAAAAAAATTCAACTTCATAATATTATCATGGACAGAGCAATAAAATTTTTAACTTTTTCTCATAAAGTATACTTATCTCCGCTAATTTGGGATAAAATATCTAAAAATTTTTTGTTTGATAAATCCTTTAAGTATAATTTATACTCAAATATTATTTTCTTAAACAACTTTGTAGTAGCAGTTATTTTATTTTTTACCCATACTGCAACCACTGCGTTGAATTTGAATCCAATTTTCCGTTTTTTGATTTACTGTACTTGGCCTCTTTGGTCAATGGACATCGTATGCTGGAATTGTAAAAGTAAAGACACTGCGGAATTATTCAACTCTTTTTTGGTCTTTCTTTGTTATCCTGGTAAAAAATACATTTCTTACTAATATATAACAATAATAATTATATTATTTTTTCACTTTACAGAAAACAAACATATTGCAGCTAACTTATTAAAAGCTTTTCAAACTTTCGTAAAATATGCATTCGCTGGAATTTGTTTTGCGACAGTAACATTTGCAGTCGTTTGTTTTATATTTCAGAAAGAAACCGAACTAGTTGTAATGTATTTTGCCTCTAAATATTTTAAGATAATTATATCTGAAAATGTTGCATCTTTATTAGCTTATTGTGCAAAAATGTACATGTATTTATGGATCATTTACTCATCTGTAAATGGATTTACATTTTTACTCTACTTAAGTTTTCCATTGTTTCTTATTAGTTCCAAATTGCATAATATAAACAATCCACCCCCACGATTTCATACATACAATCAGTTGTACATACTTAATACGTATTACAATAGTACATTTAAATACACAATCTTACTTAGTGTTTTTATAGTTGCAATGTTAACATCCATATGTTTTGCATTCATATTTGTACGAAATACAGGAATAATAATGATACCCGTCTTTGTAGCAATAAGTTCAATATTCTGCTCGCTCTTGAAAATTTGTAAGAACGCAGCTGATGTAAATAAAAATACAGCAAAGTGTTTGGAATCCTGGATTACTTATGCAATATGGAATCAGTACTACTCTGTCAAATGGAGAAACTACACAATTAAACGAATCAAAAGTATCAGGTATTGTGAAGTGGAAGCCGGTGATCAATTTTCCATGCAGCCATGTGTAATATTACAAATTCTAAATACAACAATTAATAACTCGTTTACTATTTTAGTGTCGTTTAAAAATTTAATCAAAATGATATAATAAAATTTGGATATTGAAAAAAAATAATTCCAACAGTCTTGCCGAAACACGATTTGAAACAAAAGAATAATTCCTGTAAAAACTCGTATGTTATACGTTTTGGATTTGCAATTTGCAATCTTATAAGGGTCAATTCTGAATTCTCTTGAATTATCTAAACTTCAATTAGAAATAAAATAAAAATAGGAGTTGAGGTAACCAATTGTTCTATCTGGTGCCTTATGGTTGGCTTATGTAAGCAGTATGGATTAACTACTACGCATAGACGCGACAGTAAAATTATAGATACACAGTATTGATTGTTTATGAATTTTAATACTCCAGTTCGAAGTTATACCGCACCTTACTTATTAATATTTCAAAAACTTTTCCGGCAGGAAAAATTCACGCAATAACGCCTCCGTTGTATAACCAATCCAATACAACCAAAGAATTCAACGTATTTATTGAACCTGTAATTATTACATGGCAAGTATCATTTTTTGGGTATTTAAATAAAGGTAGCAAATATAGTTAGCATTTGAATTTCTGAAAAGAATCATAACGAAATTAGCTACGTTTAATTTACACTTCTACTACTTACATCATCTTTGAAATCAACATCATTAGCTGCAGGAAGCATCATACAAACAATTGATAATTTTGGATCAATTATTGAAGGATATGATAAATGTATAAACTTCATTTTTCTATTCATTTTCTATTTTATGATGTATCATTTGGAGAAATTAAAACACCAATCATTATAAGTGGGATGAACAGTCGTCCGGACGCGTGGAAGCGATTAAAACTTTTGTATTGGAATTTATATTCGGATCGAATGTTGTATTTATATGATTTCTCTGAGTATACCGAAAAATCGAACCGATTTCCAGTTCGTGTCCTTTTACAGCGGAACTCCAACTACTGTTATACCAATTTCTACCTTTTAGTAAACCGTGTACCTGTACAGGGGATGTACAAATGGATTCGTGGTTCTTCGTTTGGGATGTCTCCAAATCACTTTATGAGAACAACTATTCATATTTTACTAACTAATACAAGAGAACTGGATGGTTCGGATTTGATGTCCTATGGATTAAATACAACAATAATTGTGTATGGATTACAACCAATTAAAAATTTATTTTACTATTACGAAATGAAAAGCTGCTTTGCTGTGTTGTTTCATATGGCCAACGGATTTAAAAAGATAAAAATATTATTAAAAGACAACACTAACAATACAAAGTATGTAATTAAAAGTACAATAGAAGAAAAATTAAATACAAAAGAATTTAATGGAGTACAACCAAATAGTTCCGAAGTTAAATTAAGCAAAATCATTGAAAGTTTAATTGGAAATCCATTCAAAGTCAAACCCAAATGGTATTGGCAACAGTAAAGCGGCGACTCCACCTAGTGTTTGAAACATGACGTTTGAAACAAATTGGTTTGAAACATGCATTTTTCTAACTCCA
>JAQGCN010001104.1:0-11666 GCA_034699725.1 Friesea truncata | reverse complement strand
CAGGTTTTGGTTTTGCGGCTAAAATAAATTCAAAACATTTTCCGGAAAGTCGAAAACGGAGAAATAATTTGGCGGAGGGAGTTGGATAACTTTGAGTGTGATAAAAACTTTTTAGTAAAGTTAAAATTTTCATTTTATAAAATAAAAACTGTGTGACTGCTAAGTTTATTCATTTATGCTCACATACCGCTCATTTATGATTGTAATTTTCGTAATTTTTGAAAGTGAAAACAAAAATTTTAATTTTAAATTTATTAAAGTTGATTAATTAATTATTGAGGTAAAATAAATAAATATAAAATGGGTGATATAAAAGAAACAAGAAAAAAGGAACCCCTTTCATTAGAAGAACTTATGGAAAAAAAGAAAGCAGAAGAAGAAGCTAGAAGCAAAGTAAGTTCCATTTAAAAATGTTAAAAAGCATTAATTTTAATTTGAATTTGTATTTTGTATTTTAGCCCAAATTTTTAACAAAAGAAGAGAGAGTACGTGAAGCATTAAAAAGACGACAGGAAGAGGCTGAAGAAATTCGTAGACGTCAAGAAGAGGAAAGAACTAAACGAATTGAATTTGAACGTGAAGCAGAGGATTCTAGGAAATCTGATCGTGAAAGGGATCGTGAAGCTAGACGAAGAGAACGTGAACGTGAAAGACAAAGGGAAAGGGAAAAGGAAAGAGAAGCAGCTGGAAAATCAAAGGATGACAAAGACAGGGACAGACCACGGATTGATGTTGTAAATTAGCTACTGAGTTGAATTTTTTAATCTTGTTTTAACAATTTATTATTTTAAATTTTAGGATGAAGTTAATGGAAAGGATAAAGAAAAAGAACTAAGTGCGATAAAGGATAGATATTTAGGTGTTGCAAAAAGAAAACGAAGAATAAGAAGACTTAATGAAAGAAAATTTGTTTTTGATTGGGATGCAACAGAAGATACATCAGTTGATTACAATCCATTGTACAAGGAGAGACATCAAGTACAATTTTATGGTCGTGGACATGTTGCTGGTATTGATTTTAAAGCGCAGAAGAAAGATCAATCTAAATTTTATGGAGATTTACTTGAGAGGCGTCGAACAGAAGCTGAAAAGGAACAAGAAAAGTAAGAGTTAGATTTACGAATCTTTTGTTTGTTACCTAATCCTAATTTATTTTTTCCAGAGTTCGTTTGAAGAAAGAACGTCGTAAAGAAGAAAAGGAAAAATGGGGTGATCGTCATTGGAGTGATAAGAAAACAGAAGAAATGAACGAAAGGGATTGGCGTATTTTTCGTGAAGATTATAATATTTCAATCAAAGGAGGACGAATACCCAATCCCCTCAGAGGTTGGAAACAATCGATTATTCCTCAAAATATTTTAGACATCATTGATAAAGTTGGATATAAGGAACCTACTCCTATTCAACGACAAGCTATTCCTATTGGACTTTTGGTAATGCTTATCTTATGATACAATTATTGGTTAATTGCTCTTTTTTTAAAATATAGAATCGAGATATTATTGGTGTTGCAGAGACAGGATCTGGTAAAACATGTGCATTTTTAATTCCATTGTTAGTATGGATTACTACCCTACCAAAAGTAGAGACATTTCAAAAACCAGCTGATCAAGATCAAGGACCATATGCTATTATTCTTGCTCCAACTCGTGAGTTAGCTCAACAGATTCAAGAAGAAACTGAACTCTTTGGTAAACCACTTGGAATTAGAACTGTTGCTGTCATTGGAGGTTTATCAAGGGAAGATCAAGGATTTCGTCTCAGGATGGGATGTGAGGTATTCAAAAAATTAACTTAAAATTATTTATGCGAAAATCATGTGAATTTTCTTATTTCTTTAGATTGTAATTGCAACTCCTGGTCGTTTGATTGATGTATTAGAGAATCGTTATTTGGTTTTGAATCAATGCACTTACATAGTTCTTGACGAAGCTGATCGTATGATTGATATGGGTTTTGAACCAGACGTTCAAAAAATTCTAGACTTTATGCCAGTGACCAACCAGAAACCAGATACAGACGAAGCGGAAGATGAGGCAGTGTTGATGAAAAACTTCTTCTCAAAGGATAAATACAGACAAGTGAGTTTCTAGCTTTTAAATTTATTTGTAACTGTACTGTGTAATTTTTTTTATTGTTTCGTAGACTGTGATGTTCACAGCCACAATGCCACCAGCAGTTGAACGTCTCGCTCGAACTTATTTACGAAGACCTGCTGTCGTATATATTGGATCAATTGGAAAACCTGTTGAGAGAGTTGAACAAGTTGTGTATCTTATATCAGAAGGCGAAAAACGGAAGAGACTTATGGAAATATTGGCACGAGGACTTGAACCTCCTGTTATTATTTTTGTTAACCAAAAGAAAGGAGCTGATGTTTTGGCAAAGGGTTTAGAAAAACTTGGGGTATGTACTAATAATATAGTATCATTCAATTTATAAATTATACATTTTGTATGTTTTAATATTACAGTACAGTTCATGTACCCTTCACGGAGGAAAAGGACAGGAACAGCGTGAATATGCTTTGCAAAGTCTAAAGAGTGGTTCAAAGGATATTTTAGTTGCTACAGATGTTGCTGGTCGTGGTATCGATATTAAAGATGTGTCAATGGTTTTGAATTATGACATGGCTAAAAATATTGAAGGTAAATTAACTAAAATATTAAAAACTTAAACGTATTTTAAATATTTATTATTATTTTTTAGATTACACACATCGTATTGGTCGTACGGGTCGTGCTGGTAAAACAGGAAAAGCAGTTACATTCCTTACAAAAGAGGATTCTCCTGTATTTTACGATCTCAAACAACTTCTTCTAAGCAGTCCAGTTTCAAGTTGTCCACCAGAATTATCAAGTAAAAATCTTATTTACAACATTAATACATGTGTATATAAATTAATTGTTTTTATTTTAGATCATCCCGAAGCACAACATAAACCAGGAACAGTTGTAACAAAGAAAAGGCGTGAAGAAAAGATATTTGCTTAATTTATTATTCAAATCTATCGTAAGACACTGTATAAAATAAATAATGTTGTAAATAAATTAGGTTAATAATTAAATAAAAATTAACAATGTGGAACATGATTAATTTTGTCCAACTCCGTTGCTTATATAACTTTGTATTTAACTTTTTCCATAAGAAAGTGAATACACTTTAACAAAATATTACACAGATGGGCAACTTTTTCTTAAATTTTTTTTAAAACTTGTAAGATTTAAAATAATTTAATTGTCATAGTTACAGTTTTATGTTTGTTTTTGAGAAAATCAAAATCTTAATGTAAATTTAAAGTTTTTTGAACTTTATGATTTAAAATATTTTAAAAATGAAGAAGGGTTCAAAGGACATGAGTTCAGGGGATCCTGTGAAAGGTCGAAGAGGAAGTGACCCTTCGACACTACCTCGAACTAATTCATTCAATAGGGGACTTATACGTTACAGTAGTCTACCAAGTGCTGGGACTTCCAGTGAAGGAGAAACTACGGAAAATGAAGATGATACAAAACAAGAAATTCCTAAACCTCCACAAACTGTATAAAAATAAAATAAACTTTATATAAACTTTTCAATTAATATTTTTAAATATTTAGCCAACAGAATCAAAAATGGAGAGGAAGAAATCAGATGAAGGTAGTAAAAAACGAAGGAGATCATCTTTAGTAGTAAATCAAACTGAACTTGAAATAGCATTTGTAAGCACTTCTCTTTCTTGGGTTGATTAATCTAATTTAATTTTATACGAAATCAAGTGACAGTTAGTTGATTTTAAATAATGTAATGATTGACGTAATTTTCAGATGAGCCTTGTGAATGCTGGAAATGTTTTAGAAGCTAGAGAATTTCTTGTAAATTCACCAGAAGAGACATTGATATTTGACATTAATAAAACCAATTTCGATGTAAAAATTAAATATTGATGTAATTTAAATTAAAAGTGTTTTAATTGATTTTTTTTTGAAAATTTTAAAGGGTTACAGTCCACTCCATATTGCTGTCCACAGACAAGATGAAGAAATGTTGAAAGTATTATTATCTGTTGATGGTATTAAGATTTATGATACATTTTTCTATGCAATTAAAGAAGGAGATTTGGGTATGGTTAATCAATTTATACAATTTGAATCAAATCGTCCAAATAAAGATAATGAATCCAGTGGACCACAAAGGTAATAATTAAATTTTTAAATGTAAAATTAAACTTGTAATATATTTTTTTTTGAAATTAAGGAAACATTCCAAAGGTTCAATTAAGAAGGATGGGAATAAATCATTAATTGAAGTATTGGATAAACTACAAGAATATAAAGATAAAACATTTAATACTGAATTTGACGATGATATTACACCCTTAATGCTTTCTGCTCAATGTGGACACTATGAATTAATTAGTTTATTCTACGATGCTGGACAAAGGATGAAACAGATTCAAGAGATTGATTGTAAAACTGACTTTTGTAAAAGGTAAAACATTTTTTAAATTAATGGTATCTATAAATTTATAATTTTTTATTATATTTTTTATAGTAAAGGAGAGCTTAAAATATCTTACATGCGTCTTCATATTTATCAAGCAATATCAAATCCAGTCTACATTTTATTCATGGCACTCCAATTTCATTCAGTTGATCCAATCCTTGAATCATTTCATTTAATTAGTGATCTTAAAAAAGTAAATTATTTAAAAAAAATCAATTTTATCTAACTTTTTTTATATATTTTAGATTGGAATTATGGAACCGGAAGTAAAACAAGAATACAATGAATTAATTCTCAATCTTCAAAATTTTACAGGAGAACTTGTTGGTAGGATATTCATTCTTTTTTATATTTTTAAAATTAATTTTCAAGTTATTTATAATAATTTTGTTTAAAAAAAAAAGGATTATGCCGAGATGATACTGAAGTTGATTTACTTTTAAAACAAAAGGCAGGATTTAAAGGAAATACAAAAGAAACATATCCAAGATTAATACTTGCCGTTCAAACTGGTGAAATTGAATTTGTAACCCATCCTCATGTTCAAAAGGTTAATTTTTATTAAAATTATTACTTAAAAATTATATAATTAATTTTGAATGCGAAGGTACTTTATTCTGAATGGATTCGTGGTTTTGAAGCATGGGAGCAAATGAATGGATGGAAAAAACTACTTGAATTTGTATGGAGAACAGGATTACTTCCTTTTATATCAATATGGCAATTATTACATTCAAGATGTTGGACATGCGGTACAGAATTTAGTACAAGAATGTCAGCACCTGTTAGTCGATTTATTCATTCTTTTGGATCTTACGTTATTTTCCTTTCCCTTCTAATCATTGAAGTTAATTTGGATGCATTTGGGGATAAATTTGATATTAATGATAAATCACCACCAAGATCATCAGGTTCAGTTATTCATATTCATTCAATTCATTAAAAGTTTCTTAAAAATATAAAATTCTTTTGTTTTGTAGGTTTAAGAATACTTATTGAAATTACAATATTTATATTTGTAATTAGTCATATCGTATCAACAGTTAAACAGTTTTGTTTTATGCCTCAAATGTTTTTCCACCAATTATGGAATATTTATGAAATAATTAATCATATCCTATTTATTTTGGCTTATATTTTTTGGATTATTGCTTGGATAAATGCACCACCAAGGGTTAGAAAACACTATTAATACTAATATTTTATTTCAAATTATATAATTTATATTTATTTTCTAGGGACTTATAATTCATGATATTAAATATAAAATTGGTGGACGTGAATATTGGCATCCAAACAATCCATTACTAATTGGTGAAGGATTTTTCTCATGTGGTCTTATAATGAGTTTTGGACGAATATTTCGTGTACTTCAACTTCATCCAAGATTTGGTCCATTACAGATTGCTCTTGGAAAAATGTTGAAAAATATGTGTCGTTTAATAATTCTTTTTCTTACGGTTATACTTGCTTTTGCAGCAGGTAATTTACTAATATTTATTATATTAAAATGTATAAATATTAACTTTATTATTTGTAATAATAAGGGATGTGTATGTTATATAAACCATATACATCATGGAAGGATAGTGGTGAAGATGGTGCAAAAATAGTTACACAAAAATCAGCCTATACAAACATATTCTCAGCGGCTGAAACACTATTTTGGGGATTATACGGAATGGCTGGAACGGATAATTTTGAAATATTAACACGACATTTTCGTCATGACGGAGCTAAAACTCATCATGAAATGACTGAAATAGCTGGGAAATCCATGTATGCTGGTTAGTAATTTAAACAATATTGAATTATCAATATATAAAATTAATTTGTATTTTGTAGTGTATCATGTTGTGGCTACAATTGTACTCCTAAACACAATCGTAGCAATGCTTACTGGAGCAGCTGGTGAGGTTTTTGAAAATGTTGATAAAGAATTTAAACTTGGACGAACTGAGGTAAATATTATTATATTTCCAATGTTGAATTTATAAGATTGGAAATATTTTTAGATATGGCTCCTATATGGAAGAGATATGCGTGTTCCAGCACCACTTAACATCCTTGCAATACTTCGTAATACAACTATTCTTCGATGCCTGGGAATTGGAGGTGGTGGTAGGAAATATAAGCGTGGATTTAATATGGATCGTTGCTGTTTTGCTGTAATATTTTACATTGTTTAATAATAATGTGATTTACTATTTAATTTTAATTCTAGGATGAAGTTACACCAGAATCTGATAAAATTTTAAGAACAGCCTACAGTATGTTAATAAGAAATTTATTAGAAAGATATTTCCATGCAAAGGCAACTTTTACACTTAATGAACCAGCTAAACAGGATCAAGTAAACAAAGTCAGTTAATTTACTTAATTATTTACTCTATTAAAAAAATAAGTGAAAATACTTAATTGTTTAGGTTCGAGAGACAATGGGAGAACTCCGTGAAAAGATTAAATTGTTTTATGCTGGAGTAGCTGGTGTAGCTCCAATTAGAAAAACACATCAATTAACAACGATAGCTTCAGCAATGACTAAATTTAAGAAAGGAATTCATCAACCCCCTTCCACTCCTACTAAGGATCTTCCACCTATTCTACGAAAATCTTCGAAATAAGATTACTACTATAATTCTAATTAAAATATATCTAATCAAATACTAGCCACCACCACCACCACTGACTTGAATTTACATTGGTAATCTTTACGTTAAATATTTTGAGAAAATTATTGATTCGATTTTTAAGGCGTTGCTAGCTTAAGTAGGAATTTCGTTGTCATTCGTTAGAATCACAGTGGATGAAGTATCTGGTTTCAGATCTCTTACGATAGGGATAGGAGTTGATTGTCCAACTGGTGTTATTCTAGTTGTAGATGTTGCCCAAGATTCCAATTCAATATTGCTCCTCTTACGCTCTATGAACTCTTCTTGTTTAGTACGATTATATTCATCAATTTCATATTGATATTTGCTAGAAGTTACTCCTAAATAATGAGCCAATGTTTCACCAGCATAATCCAAATAATTCAATGTTTTAGATCCAGTATTCAAAGCATGATATTGAAACCAACCAGGCCATGATAAGGTTTTCTAAACATTAAAAAATATATCTATCTAATAACCTCCTATCTAAAATTAATTAATTCACATTGATATTACTTACTGGATCAATTGGAACTTCTGGTTCTGGTTGAAGTGTTGAACATGAACTTGGTTGATCATCTTCATAATCAGTGTCTGATTCTTCCAATGTTCCATCACTAAAATGGAGGATTCTTTTAGGCCTTTGTTTTTCTTCTTTTTTGTTTATATCAATAATATGTGTTGGAAGAAAGTTTTGCTCGGAAGAATTATTTTCATTGATAAACTTTATAAATTCAATCAAAATATCTTAATCATTTATTTATAATTATAAAAGTCGATAATCATTATTCATTTGTATTTGACTCACCTCAGAATTATCTATTGCTGACATCTCAACGGGTATGAGTCTGGAAGCTACCCTTCCTCCAGTAACATATAAAAAATTGTATACAAAATTCGTATTTTAAAACAATTATTATTAAAAACAAAATTATAAAACAGCTGTTGTTAAAATACTTTTATTTTCAAATCAGTTATTTATGTGTATACACACATTATGGGAGTGTCCTGTTTGTCTGTCCGTACGTGGACACTCTAACTCCTGGACGAGTCAACGGATAGACATACGAGCTAATCAAGGAAAAAAAACACAACAATCTTTCAACTCTTTTTCAGCGGTCGCATATGTCAAAGCAGGTCAGAGGTCATACGTCATACCCACCGGAGTGAGTGGATGTGCAACACATATTATATCTCCGCTTGCAAGCGCTTTATTTAATTTGAAAGCTTCCACCCACACACATACACACATAAAGTGACAACAAAGAAAACAGAATTGGTTTTACTAAATAACAAAGCCAAACCTCATAGCATTTACTCAGGCCGAAGTGGTAAGGATTGTGTTATTTTGTGTTACTGCATAAAAAAGGAGGAGAAAGGAAAAGTTTTTTTTTAATTGAGAGAGTTTAATTTATCCTCCAGCTATTTTATTAAAAAAGAACAAAGGTTTTTTTATTTATTTTAAAATATTAATTATATTTAGTGAAAATAAGTAAAAACTTTGAAGAAATTAAGAGATTGATTTTGACTATCAAATGGCGTGTTTTTTCGGTTTTACTTCCATATCTCTACTCTTCTACCAAATCAAATTATAAGAAAGAATTAATTAATAAGTGAGTTATACAAATTAAGGATGCCGAGCGCCTCCGTTACAAGTAGATCTCGAAGATCAAAACGACGACACAATCGACGCGATGAACCAGACACCCTTCCCAATACAGCTTCTACGTCTTCTAGAACAGTTTCTAATTTCAATCAAAATCAAGGTAAAGTTGGATTTTAAAATAACTCTGCATTAATTTACATTATGATTGTTTTATTTTAGATTCTGATAATGAATCCGTACTCAGAGTTAATGCTATACCACAGCCAGTTCTTCCTAATATCAACCCATCAACTTCCAACAGTTCTTCCTCCTCCGTTGGTGGTACTCTAAATGAATTTTTAGTCCAAGACACAAATGATGGCTCATCAAAACCCAGTGAATCCACCACCACCATGTTTCAAATACCTTACGATTTAAGACGAAAGTTACCTCAGTTCCCAAACCCACCCACAACATCTTCATTGTCACTCCTTAGTTCAGAATGTTCAAATAATATCGTAGCTGCTACGGCAGCAGTTACTACACCATCTTCCATTTCATCAACGTCTCCAAATTATTTATTAGGAAGCACATCAAGTGGAATTGGAGATGTGCCTTGTTCTACTGCTACTGAAATTTATTATGATTCATCAATTGATACACCAACTAGGAAAAAACAAAGAAAATCATCATATTTATCTGAAGGTAGGATCGTAATTAGATTATTTTGGAAAAAAATATGATAAAGTGAGTAAATTGTTAATTTTTTATATATAGACGAATATGAGAGTTCTGCTGCACAATACCTCCAAATCGAATTGCCGGATGAAGTTTTATTAACTATATTTAGTTATTTAAAAGAAAAGGATTTATGTCGCATTGCTCAAGTTTGCAACAGATTTAATATAATATCCAACGATGTTAAATTATGGTAAGGAAAATGTAATTTTATCGTTTATTTTTAAAAAAATATTTTTTATTGATTGTAGGAAAACTATTTACCAACGTCTATTTGAATATGATCTCCCATTACTCTGTCATGGACCCTCAGATTATGAATTTGTTTCATTAGAAGAATCAAATTATAATAAGAATTTATGGAAGGAATCTTTGAAAGATTTATATCGTGGAATTCATGTTCGACAAGGTGAACAGGATATTTATTTTGATGAACAATCTGGACGAAATATACTCTGCGTTGATACAATTCAAAGAGGAATTAGTATGGGTGGAGATAATTCACTTATTTTTATTCATCCTAATCCAAATAAATATTTTGGAGAAATACTCGTAGTGGATTGCAGTGCTGAGGTAAATCTAATAACATTCTATATGCAACTTTGTAAATTTTGACTAATTGAAACTGAACGCTTTAGATGATTGGTGCCTCTTCTGGGAATGTTGCTGAAAATGTAATAATAGAAGCAGATCGAGAGTCAACTTTCGGTATGAAACGGGAGGATTATTTAATAATTTGCATAATTTTGTGTTTGTTTGTAATTTTAGTTTTCGTGAATGGATCTCTTGGTTCCTATCTTGGATATGTCACATTGAAATTCATTCCAGAAGGAGGAGGTCAAAATGCACCGCATCACAAACATTATTGTCTGGAGGTAAAAGAGAATAGTGGACCTACAGTTGATCACTGTATTATAAGAAGTCAATCTGCAGGTATTATAATAATTAATACGCTTGCTTTTATAATATTTATATCCCAATGTTCTTGTTTAGTTGGAGCAGCCGTTTGTGTAAATGGAGCTAGAGCTGATCCTCATATCAAGTTTTGTGACATAAGCGACTGCGAAGTAAGCAATACATCAATTTTATATAAAAAAAAACATGGTACTAATTATTTTATGAATTTAGAATGTTGGACTTTATATTACCGATTTTGCTCAAGGAAATTACGAAGACAATGAAATTAGTCGAAATGCCTTAGCAGGCATTTGGGTGAAGAATTTTGCAAATCCCGTCATTAAAAGAAACCAAATTTACAACGGTAATTTATTTCAAAGTAATTTATTGTTTTTATATAATGAATGGATTGGTTTTTATTTCCAGGGCGTGACGTTGGGATTTTTACTTTTGACAATGGCCTTGTAAGTGATTTGTAAAAGTTTAATTACGATAGGTTCTGATAATAATAAATTAACTTATTTTTAGGGATATTTTGAAGGAAATAATATTTATAATAACAGAATAGCTGGATTTGAAGTTAAGGCTGGAGCTAACCCCATGTGTGTCAAGAATGAGATTCATGTAAAAAAAAATAACAGAATTCATGTAATCAAATATTAATTATAATGATCTTAAATATATTACACAGCATGGTCAAACTGGAGGTATTTACGTTCATGAAAATGGACAAGGACAATTCATTGAAAATAGGATTCATTCCAACAATTTTGCTGGAGTTTGGATAACTTCAAACAGTAATCCTACTATTCGTCAGAATGAAATATATGTAAATTAAATAATAATTTTAATTAATTAAAATTAAATTATTAATTTTATATTAATTAAATTAAAAGGCCGGTCATCAAGGTGGTGTTTACATCTTTGGAGAAGGACGTGGACTAATTGAGCATAATAATATACATGGAAATGCACTGGCTGGAATACAGATTCGGACTAATAGTAATCCTATAATCCGCCACAATAGAATTCACGTAAACTAATAATCCTTAAAGTATTAATATATGATTAATTTAATTAATGATCCTTAAATAATATATTACACAGAATGGACAACATGGTGGGATTTACGTTCACGAGAAGGGTCAAGGCCTTATTGAAGAGAATGAAGTTTATGGTAAGTCATAATCATATATCTATTCTTACGTCATTATTATATGAAGCTGAACAAGCCCGAATTTTAAAATTCGGGCTTGTTCAGCTAGTCTAACTAAATTAAAACGGTTTGCCGCAGCGCACCCATACCCTGT